>JBAJNP010000551.1:0-89419 GCA_036877545.1 Yasuhikotakia modesta
GGGAGGGCCAGTTCTCCTCTGGCAAGTTAAAGCTGCAGTCTGTAACCTATTTTATGATTGGTTAGGTATGAGGTTAAATGAAAAGTAGGAAAAAGACCGATCTGGTGATTATCTGATTGTTTTAAACAGGAGAAGATGACAAGGTAGATGATAAGTACCGTAGGTTACTGATAGCAGCTTTAACAACAATCTGCTGTTACAATACTGGAGCTGAACTGATGATATAGGATTGTAGTGTGATGGTTTGAAAAAAGTCTATGATGTACAGGCATAACAGCAATACTGGAGAAAAAGTATTGCTGTTAGATACTGAATGTTCTACAGTATTGCTGTTAGAACATTCATGCCACGAGATTAAAATTTTAGTAGTTCAGTATTTAACTGAATTCCTTGGCATCCACACTTTGTCAGTTTGTGAGAGACTAGTAATAGCCTTTATGAATGAATCATTTATTTGAGTTGAATCCAATTAATAGAAAGTATTAATTTGTTTATGAATCGTGTATTTTTATGCTGCATGGGTGTACTTTTCTAAAGCTCAAAGCTTCAGTCCCCATTAAATAAAACTGCATGGAAAAGAGCTTGTGGAAAGCAGTCCTAAAATGTTATTTTTCTGTGTTCTGCTCTAGACAGAAAACTATACAGGTTGGGAATGAAAAATATATAAATAATGACAGGATAAATAATGACAAATTTTATTTGTGTGTGTGTGTTTGTGTGTGCTAAGCTGTCTACCAGTCCCAGTAGTAATAATGATCATGAGGAGTTGAGTAAGACCTGAGGCTATCTCAATGTTTATCTGAGATTAGCACTGGAGTTATTCAGGGTGAAGGACCCGCGCATGTAATTCACCGCTTGACAAATTATGCAAGATGAATACGGCAACAATGCCATAACCATTACACATCCACCGCCTAAGCAACACCACACAGCCAAGGCTGTCACCTCTAATACACGGGAAATTCTGATGAAACCAGAGCGGCTGCCTGGAAAGTTCACAATTTTGCTGAATTATCATAAATGCACACAGTGCAAATATTACTTCTGAATTTGTATGTAAATATATTGAACTCAAAGCACACACAGATCCTAACAGAGCTGTGAGCATTATTTCAGCGCTGTCTAAAACACAGAGAGCTTCTTGCCAGACACTGAATATTTATGCTTACAGCTGTACAGTTAAATTTATGTAAGTTACTTTCTTTTTCAACCAAAATTTATTGCTATTACTTCAAGTCAAATGAGTCACGCAAAGATGACTTCAGGTTATGAATTCTTTTCCACCTCTATGAGCACAGCAAAAACAAATAAGTCAGCAGTTCATGGTTTACGAGGAAGGACCATTTTCTCATGCTGCAGCAAGCTAGCAGATATATGGCAACATAAGTCAGGATATATGCCTGAACTATGGCTCAACACATTTGTGTGTTAAACTGGCACAGAAACACCTGCTTCCCTTTTGAAACAATCAAAGGCCTGCTGTCAGAAGCTCTGGTCCAGTCAGTCATGAGCTGTCTACCTCCTGGATGTAAAGGTTATTCTAAAAGCTAGGCAACATAAATAAACCAGAATTTAGTTGAGCGTAGTAAATACATACAACAAGATGGTGGAGAAAACAAAGAGTAAAATCAGTAAAACTGTTCAACCTAAAACCAATTAAAACTTACTTAATTAAAACAACGTTGAGACATTATTTGTGTGAGGTTTCTTGACATTATATTCTGTGAGTTATGCATTAATGTAGGCAAAACCCTGTTCTTTTACTTTTAGCTAATATATACAATATACAGTATAACACAACCCAATGCATTGGTGTTTAAATGTCATCTTGTTTGTGTTTTTTCAATTTATCACTAAATTGTTAAAACTGCCTCCTTGAGAAGCTTCAACGTTGATAGCTACACTGTAAGTGAAACTACTTTCATGGGTAGCTACACTCAAGATTAATTATTTCTAAACTGCCAAACAACAGTTTTCCCAACAATGTTTCCCCATCATGTTTTCCTCATATTTTTTATTTCCTCATCCTCTCTTTCTCCTCTGTAGGTTCTCACGTCCGTTATCTCTCAATCCAGCAAATCTCCCCAATTATAAAACTCATCTTGCTATTCTCCCTCGTTCTTCCATTCACTCCGTTCACAAGCCCTGTCTTTAATTACCCCTTAATTACCACACTCTCTCTTTTTCTTCACATCCCTCTCTCTCTCTTCTCTCATTCTGTTTTCTTTCTCGTCTATGCATCCCATTCTTGTGTTCTCTTACTTGTACCTTAAAGAGCCAATTATGGTGCTTCGCCCTTTCAGGAGCGGATCAGGGGCGAGGTGGCTGGCATTAGCAAGACAGCACTAATTGTGGGGGTTATACTTAGTGCTGGGTCAGAGATATCAGAGAGGAAGAGTGCTGATAAGACGCCTAACGATGGCGGCTGTGTGTGGCGGCCTGCAGATGACCCTGTGCTGTTAAAACAGGTGTGGAGGGGATGTTTGTTGTGTCTGATCCCAGCCTGAAGCACCTGGACCGCTCGCTCAATAGAGGAGGTCTGTGAGGAGTTGTTGTGATATGGGGAAACATGCGTTGCACAGATGTAGCAGAAAACAAGTCATTACAGGCCTCTACTTATCTGGAAAAGCTGGGATGTGTGTTTGTGTGTGATGGCAGTGCTTACAGTCAAGGCTGTTTTCAGCATACAGACAGGAAATGACCCCAAATCATCATCTTGGAACAACATTCCTGTCCAAAAAAATCCTAACCTTGACCACAGCTTAAAGTCTATCCAAAAAACAAAAAAAAAGAAAATCCAGAGGAAAATTTTAGACTGAAATAAAAGACACTAGCCCTTAGCATAACCCAGACTCGTTCCAAAAAACCTGGTTTGTTAATAGGAATATTGTTCCAGAAGAAATGCTAATACAGAAAAATTTATTCCTAAATACCCCCTTCCTAAAGTGGGACATGTCTGAAACAGAACACTGAGAATGCGTTACCTCACATCGTCAATATAAATCTCACTTTCTCTAAACCATGGTGTGTATGTGTCTGTGTGTATGTGTGCACGCGGGTGTGAACCAACACACTTTCTCCACGGTGCCCCTTTCATCACATCATGCTGAATTTAAAAAGTGTGTGTGAATCTTACTCATCTCCTTTTGGAAAAAAATGGGAACAAACATGGCGCACCCAAACAACCACACTGCTCTGCTTCCATCTCAGCGCGCAGCGAAAACAGGCATGCTGCTAACATGTGGGTCAAAAACTGTCAACAAGAGTAAGAATACAAGAATCCATTACTCAATAATTCAACACAGGGAGCTGAAAGCATCAGGGTGAGACTGGCCATTCGCACGGCAGCCTGGGAAAGAAAACAGCCTTGCATTGGCATGAACAGAGAGAAAACAGATAGCAACGTGTGCAGATGAGAGAAAGCTGGCCAGTGGCTGGGTAGATAGATTGAGATGAGAATAGGAGAGGGAGAGAGACAGCAAGAAAAAATCTAATATGGAAGGCTGTTTGTAGCCTAGATGGTGGGTGATGTGAGGACTAGAGGGGTGGGATGCTAAGTAGATGCGGGCTACAGGGCCGCCACACAGGAGTCCACACAGAGACATTCACTGATAAAAGCAGCTGTATCCAGTGGAAGCCCTTAAAAAGCCAGGTGAACTCCCTCCTCCTCCAACAGAGTGAAACACGAGAGTCAGACAGCCAGATGAGAGCAATAAGGGTCTGGTAATGGAATGAAAACACTCCAAAGCAACACAAGGGCAGCTCTCTGAATGCAGCAGCACTGTGTATGCTGGCTCTTTTCATGTGTGTGCCAGTGTCTGGGTGAAAAGACTGTGTGGGTTTGTGTTTTGTGGTTCAGAGGCAGGTTTGAAACTGCTGGGTTGATGTATCAAAGCGAGTGACATTCAGATGTGCTGCACCTTGCTGGTAGAACGGTCAGAGGTCTATGCCCTTCTGTCCAATCAGATTGCAGAGAAGAGCCGTGGCGTTCTGCATCGTGCCACCAAGGCTATTATTCTGGCGCTCCTGAATAACAGTAAAACAGAAATACTGACCAAAATACATTGATTTTATTTATAAACATTAGTTTCCTACACATTCCTCTTATAAAAATACACATTTGCAGCATAGGTACAAAAAATTATTTACATTTTTAAAAGTTTAGATAAATAGGTTTAGGCTAAGGGTCAGGAAGCTCCCCATTCAGAAAAAAATCCTTCTCTAAGAGCTGCATGAGTGAAGCTGTGTCGCTATACATATGACCACAATCATGGGAATTCTACCATAATAGCTGACAGTAAGGTAATTAACTATATTAGTGAGTTAAACTTAAGTTTCTTGCTGAGGCAAGCATTACTACTATCTATACAAGCCCCTAACACCCCAGAGCTTTATCCAAAGCTATAAAAGACTTTCACCAGGTAAACATTCCAACATCTGTTAAAAACTTCCAAAACAAAAAAGTGCAGATTGTGAATTCCACTTCTGGGTGTCTGACTATTTCTTTTATAAAGTGGAAAGTGAACCCAGTGAAAGAGGGGAAGAGGTGCTGTCAGATGGCAAGAGTCTTGGCTCTCTCGGTCTCATCTCTCCCCAAGGGCAGACACAAAAGCCTGGCTTAGGCCAACGGGGCGAGATGGATAAGGGCGTAAGAGCTGGAATGGTGCTTTCTGGGTCCTTCGATTCTAGGGTCAAAGACAGCATCTAATCCTGTAGCGATCTCAGGTCCAGGGGCCGATTAAAATTATGCTAAACAGACAAAGGCAAGCTGAAAGAAGGCAGAAGGAGGAAAAAAAAAAATCGATGGGGATTTTAATTAGAGGTCTCAAAGAGGAAAAAAAGAGAGAGAATCAGAGAGTTCTGGCCAACTCTACAGACAGATAGATAGAGAAGGGTCTGTCTCCAGGGAATCTCAGAGCCCCTCCACAGGCTGTGCAAGAATTTTCAAGGCCTGGAATCATTACTTTTTCCGCTTTATTTCCGCACTGAGCCTCGGGAGAGGTGGAGTGGTGGGGTCGTGCATTCATCAGAAACCTTCAGTACATGCTTAAAGCACGCACACACAAATTCCAGGACAGAATGAGAAAGCATTTACTGAAAATAGCATACTTAACAATTGTGTTACATAAACCAAGCGTTCACACTGTACAAAGTTGAGTGAGACCCTGAATGTGACAAATTAATATAGAATTCACTTGATGTGTGGTCACAGTCAGAAATGTTAGTTTAGTTAGTACACTATGCTTCAAACAAAGCTAATCTATTGATTAGCCTTAAATCTGGTATTCTTCCTATATTCATACGTGTTCACATGGCAGCTTAACCTCTTAACAGTTTAACAAAATGCCCTGCTGAAAAAAATGGTGACCAGTTCAAATGACCAGCTACAACCATCACAGATTATCATTCAACACTCATTTCATAACACTGAGGTCCAACAAAATGGCTTTCCAGTTCTTCTTTGCTGTTACAAGGTATCAAAGCAAATATTCAGAAAATGACACCGTCTTACACCCGCATTGCTCTTAAAACATTGTGCTTCCCTCCTCTTTCAGCTCCTCAGATTGACAAGAACAGCTAAAAGCTTTTTGTGCACTTCTGCTCAGTAAGTGGGGCTGTGAGCACATCCCAGCTCTCAAGAACCTAATGTTTTTTTCTTGTTCGATCTATACCGACAGGTCACATCCAACAGATACCACGGCAATCCAAACACTGAGAGCAACACAGTAACTCATCACAACTTTCAATGATACTGCAGATAAAACTTGAGAAGGTTCTCCACAAATATTTACATTTTTAATGAGCTTTAATGTCATTCAGCTGTATGTGGAGACAAGTTATGCTAACCATACAGTTACCTTATAAAAATACTTCATATCTACCTAACAATAAAAAAACCTGACAATACACATTTGGTTCACAGTGACAACACTAAAGCACAATAAAGACTATAGTCAATGTATCTGTTTAACAGTTTAAAGAAAAAAATTTGTGTTGACTACAAAAACCAACTGTTGTATACCATGTAATGTACATCAGCATGTGCCTTTGTTATGAAATAATCAATGTTATTCGTCTTACAGTGGTGATGATTTTGGCCCATCAGTCTATATTCTTTTTGTTGACACACAAGCGCTAAGACACACTGATTGGACAAATAAACAACTTTTCCTTTGTCATCAGAATCAGCCTATTTTTAAACATTTTGAACAAAAAGAGGATTTGAGCTACACCAGGAAGACTCGCTTCAGCATATCATCAGAATTTAAATGTCCAAAAGGTGGTAATCCTTTTCCATGTTACAGTAAACAGGTCACAACCCTGAGTGTAAGGCAGTGAAGGGTTTGGGATTAAAGGACACAAGGCTGTAGCTAAGATCTCTCACAGCTCACTAGCTTTGCTAGGATAACCAAAGGAATCAGACAAATGCTTCTCTCTCTCTCTCTCTCTCTGCTTGTTCATTAGTGATCACTTGTTCGTTAGAGAGTTAGGGTTTTCAGCTTCCTTTCATGTGCCTCTTAAGGATTGTGAGGATAAATGGACCACATCTGAACCAAACTGAAGTTCAAGCTGAACTCTGATTGGAGCAATTAAAACATGCCTCCAATAAAAAAAGAACATTTAGTACTGAAAAACAGATATAGAGGATGTTAAAAATCTGTTCTTAAAGGGTGAAAATAGTCACACATGTAATTTGGGGTGTGAACAAACAATGACAAAATAACAATACAGGAAAGTTTATAATGCAAAGAAAGCAAATGTAAACCTGTGACATGGTTTAGCATTAATAGTGATGCTAAATTAGATGTGTCTTAAACACTTATAAACAGTATTGACAAGAGGTGAAATTGTATAAATGTAGGGAAGCTCTAAAATGATTTTCTCAGCAGATTTTAAAAGGACAAGCTAAGCAATGTTCTGCCCCCACTGACCAAACATCACTGGACTAGCTGTGAAAATAAGATGAGCTCAGATATGGCAGGACTGTGATCAGCTTCTCTGCACTGGAAATAGGCTGCAATTTTGATTACAGACCTCGGGTCAGTGGATAAGACACAGATATCAACAGGTAAATCACAGTTGTGCAATCTGCTCACTGCAAAGCATTGTGGGAAAACCTCAACATATTTATGTGTGACTGTCTTAACTGTTGAATGTACAGTTATATTATTTAGTAATATTAATAGTCTTCATGCAGGCTTTAACCTTCTAGATAATGTTGAGATAATATTAGTGATCACTATTACATATAAAGAGCCCCATAATAATGAACTTTATTTGAAATAATAAATTTTATTTGATGAGGCTGATACTTATGCATTTATATGGAAATTCCTAATTAAATGTAGAAATACTTTTGAAAAATGAAATTACATTTGCATGAAACACTATGATTTATGATTATGGTTTACAATAACCTTAAAAGCACTTTTATGTTATGGTAATTTGTCACTTCAGGTAATGAGAACATGTCAAAGGTTCAATCATAAGAATCGTTCATTAAAAACCTTCAACAGTGGTAAGGAAATAAACTTTCCAAGGTTCTGGATCGAAAAGGAATTCTTTACTCTGCTGCGAGTCTTTTGTTCACTGTGGCCTATTATAAACAGCTTACATAAAGCATCTGTGTATGTGTGTTTGCGCTGACTGGTAACAGTTGATGCAGGGTCCACTCTAATGAGAATGTAACCTGCTGTTGAAAAGGCCTCACATCCACACTCCATTAACTCTGCAACCCAATTACACATTACACTCTGATAGGTCAGAGCCTCACGGCCTCATTTACATAATAACTCAATGGATACTTGGATGGGAACATGCTCCGAGGGAAGAGTCTCACTGTTAAAAGCAAACGAACACGACATTTATAAAGCTAAAGCAGTCTTTGTTTATATTAAGTATGGACAAATTATGTCTTGCGTGACATGAAATTACTGTTATAGAAGCAGTTTCCACAAAATTACAATTACATCATTCTTCACTTTCATAATACTGATATTGTTCAAAATTGTACTTTTGTCCATGACACTTTTGTTGTTCTACTTTTGTCTATACACTAAGAGACTCTTTAAAAATCTTTACACAAAAAAGGCAGAACAATGAAGAGGGGCAATTGGTGATCTTGATTTGAAAAATAACAAGACGTGGAGTTTATTTATACGTCGGATAGCCATGGTTCTTTAAAATTTCTTAATTTGTGTTGCATACAAAAATCAACAACAGCATGTTGGTTTGGAATGACGTGCGAGCGAGTAAACAATGACAGAACTGTCATTTTTGGATGAAATGCTGTTTATAAACAGACTCACTGCACATATCATGCATTTTGTAGGACAGCAAATGTAAGACGGGTTGCGCTCTTTCCTAAAACACTTTTTTAACAAAAAATTTCTCAAATATGGTATAGTGTTTTCTGATTTCCATAAAGCTCATCATTTTCAGGTAATTTCATTGCTTAGTAAAGTCAGAGCAGAAAACCCAAGGCAATAAATTAATCAGGCTAACAGACAGTGTGGAAATCCAGCAGGCTCAGAAGCACACTTACCTGTATGACTTGAAAGACAGCAGGCAGGAGACAGCTCTCTCTAACAAGCCTGTTGGGGGAAACACACACATGTGAACATGTACTAAGCTTGCAACACACACATTCACTTCATGGCTAGCCTGTGTTCTGTCTGTATTAACGTGACACTTGTGCGTGCGTTTGGGTTTTGGCACTGAATGGGACCGCTGAGGTGTGAACTCTCTGTCGTGCCAAGATCAGTCAGCTGGGAAAATGACCTTTGACTAATCCAGTGACGAGTGAAAGAGAGGGAGCGGAAAAGTGTCGATGAAAAGATGAAAGAGAGATGGAGGGAAGTGCTAATGGAGGAAAAAAAAACACCACATTGTATTGAGGTAGAAACAAAATGTGTGAAAAACAGAGTGGCTGTGTTTTAAAACCTACTGAGCTGTCTACCTAAAGTACCAGCATGTCTACCAGCATTTCTGGGGCATTATAAAATATTGCAGAAAAACTGTCAAGGAGGGAGGGGTTACTAAGATTTGAACTCACTAAAATGCTTAAAATGCTGTCAAGGCAGCTTACAATCGAACGCTCAAACAAACGATAATGTCTAAAAATGCTGACCAGGTACTGCAAAAGTCACAGTAGGTTATGAATCATTAGTTTCTGAATCAAATGTTCGATTGTGCCTATAATGCCCAAAAGTGCTGTAGGCAGCTTAATATGTTTGGAGACAGCCAGAGAATGCTCCAGAGGGCAAAGCTTTGAGGAGTAATGACAGTCTTTATTGAAAATGACTTGCCATGCTCTCGTATTGATTACACTTTCTGATTCACAGACAATTACCATATGTATGCAAAATGATACAATAATACAGAGAATATGAGAGACAGATAGCGTGAAATTAGTCAGAGGGTCACATGCAGAATTCTTATGGTGCCCTTCTCAGTCAATACAGTGATATATTACACAGCAAGAGTTATTTGGCCATTCTCCCCACAGTGTGCCCTCTATGGGGGATAGGATAGGATTTCTTTGAGTTCAAACAGAGAAAGTGAGTGAGAGCAATGTCCAGTACCTGAGATAAGGTGAATGCAGAGGTCTATAGGAATAAATCTCCACTAAACTTGCTGTATTCTTGCTATATGAACCCAAAGCCACAGGTAGAGAGAAATATTACCAGAAGTCACAGCTCAAAATCTGGGATTTAAGGATTTTTAGGGTCAAAAAGTCTGAGAAAATAAAATGCTGGTTTTACTGCTCCAAATAATATTGTGTTATTTGGATTGTGTGAAAGGATTGTGTACAAAATAAAATCAGCCAGGAACTGGGGCAGCAACAAAAACATAATGCTTCCCCAAGTAAAAGTTCAAAACTCAATGAAATGAAACCTAGATTGATGTTTTGTGAAGTTGAAGCAAGTCTGCTACCTTTGAAAACCTCTACGCTGTATGTTTGTTTGGTTACCCATTTGGTTGACAATGTAAACTTAGTATATTAGCATTAACATTTTACAGCCTTCCTCATTAGGAAAACAAACCAAACATTTGATGACCACATGAATGATAGTGTTATGTACAAATAATTTTCCAATTAAATGCTCTCTAATAAGGGCACATCTCCTCTCTTAAATATCAACTGCCTTTCACTAAGAATAGGTAAGAGCAAAGTATAGTAAAAGAGAAAAGCCAAAAATCAAGTCTGAGCTCAATAGTCTGTAACCACTAAGCCATGGTTCCATGGTTAATAACATGGTTAATAACTACTAAAAACAGGAATACATTATCTGAACCAAAAATAATGAATTAATTCATATGACAAAGTAAAACAGACCATCACCCAGACTACACAGAGCCTGGCGACGGACCGGTGACGCATGTTGAGCAATCAGTACGCTCAAGTGTGTACCCATGTGCCCTGTTTCCTCTGTGCTTATTCAGAGCAGTCAATGATCTCTCATCTGTCTGTGCTCTCCTTTCCAACAAACATCATTACCTCTACAATTACCAACAAACACTAGAGCCAATACAAAACACACACACTCTGGGAGTAAGCAAGCATAATGAATAGGAGTATTTTATCTCATGACAGACCACAGAAAGAGCGAGAGAGAGAGAGATGGTGGCCTTTTCTCACTCATTCGTGTCCGGTATGTGCTCCATTAGGTCTTTAATAGGCAAGCAGCCCAGCCATCAGCCACCGCTCATCCATCTCTCTGAATGATGGGCACTTGCGGGGGTAAATGGGGTCAATCCGGTGGGTGAGAAAATATTGAAGCTTTTACTTAAACCAATCTGGCAACTGATCCACTTACACAAGGTAGTGGGTGCCTGAGAGGACAGTTATTTACTTTAAAGACTGTACTTAAATTAAATCATTGTGGTTTAAATAAAAATGTGGTGTATGAGTGAATCACAAAAACCTGTAAAGAACAGATTTGAGTCACATTTTACTGTAAGACCAATAGAAAGAAACAAGAAATTATATTTTGCCTATGTTTAGCAGCATAAAGATTTCTTGCATTGTTACAGAATTTAATGACCTCTGGTTTTAAGTGGTTTTCTTCCACACCATTGGACTCGTACAGTAATGAGAATCACTGGGAATGACTGGAATTGCTAGAAACCCCAAAACTAAAAGATTCAGGCAGGGAGAAAGGGTGTACTGAATTGTCATGGAAATTTTGTCACAATGCAAACACCCTAATGGTCCCAAAAAGTAATTTTCTTTATGCACTTAAATTTTTTTTCTCCCGATTTAGGGGCAAATCATGACTAGCCTGTAGTACTCAGGTCTGTTGAGTGTTAGAACCAGCTTGGTGGGTTAAGTCAGAACAGATATAATCAATAATGAAATTATAATGACCTATAAGCAGAGATAAAGTTTGTTCCGGCCATCACAATTCAGATCTTTTCTATTCCTTGTCCCAAAAAAACAGGGTTTGTGGGCCTAAATTCCCAGAACAATGAACGCTTCACATTTCCGTTTGCATCTAAGAGCAATTTTATTGGTACTAAGAACCATTTTCACGGAACAGGGAGGTTTGGAGATTGGCATTTACACTGGTAAATGTCAGCGAAAGACACTAAAGCAACTAATAAGAGAAAGTATGCACACAATCTTTACGCCTGCAGACAACCTTTGCATCTGATCTCCAATCAGTTCGTGAGGAGAGCAGTCGCCAGGCGTTCCTCATTTCCTCCTTGTAATGCTAGCAGCAGCCATGACATTTACCGCTGCTATGGCCCATCGGGGCAGAGACTCTATCAGACCCAGTGTAGGGTGTGATTTCTCCCATAGTCCACCTCTGTGTGTTATTTTGTTCTGGTGTACTAACAAACAGATCTATTACATAGATTCTAGACACCCGATTTGTGCATCTGTCTATCCATCGCTGTCTCCAGCATTCAGGGGTCTACTCTGCTGTCAGGGGCCAGCGTTTATAGCTGGAGAAACTGCTGTGCCCACACATCCTTTTAGTCCTGAACTACCCACATAAACAGTGTTGAGAGAATAATAGCCAGTCGCACACATAAACAAATCGTGACACTTCTACTGGCTGAGCACCATGGACACAGACAGCTCCCACACACAGCATGTCCAGTCCAATATCTCGGTAACAGAGGGCGTCACCTTTCACTGCAGTGGAGGCAAGGACACCTTCACTGGAGGAGAAAGATATCTAAATATTTTTGAGTCCAGCATGACAGGAAAATATCTAATCGTTATCTTTATAATAAGAAGAGTTTATCTAATTTTCATCATTTTTTCAGGCCTGACAATTAGTTTTGAATTTTCCTGATATTTCCAGGTTTTTAATGTCCTGCACATAAATTTTATTCACATTTAAATTGTATTCAAATTTTATTCACATTATTTTGAAAAGTGTCCTGGTGCTCAATTGTATTAAATGGTGAAGAGCTGTGTTAATGACCCGTAAAATTCCTGTCACCCCTCCACTTTAAAAATAGTGACAAATTCCGAAAAATGAATGTGCAGTTCCAGCCATCGAATTACTCTTCAACAGCTATTCACATGCAATCTCAACCTTTTTCAAGAACGCATTCAATTAAATGCTACTAAATCAGATTCTCTGTGTCAGAAATTTCCTCCCTCTGCTCAGACTGAGCACTTAATTAAGAATTTCAACTCAACACACTGGTTAAAAACTAGTTAATTATCCACAACCTAAGCATTAGCCAACATACTCCAGAAATAAACTCAATACTGATAAAACACTTTTTAAAAAAAGCCATTTGGCACCACTCACTTAAGAACGCATATATTTTCCGTTTTCTGTACAAAGCCAGAGTGGCCAAAGGTTCTCGATAATTGGAAAGTTTGAACTACAATCACAACCGATAATAAAGGAGCGGCAATGCTCGCATGGAACCTGCTAATGTCCCTCATTTGCAATCTCATTTCGCCTGGAACCCATCAAGAGAAGGTCTGCGCTTTTTAGGACTTTATCAAGCGCTGGCAAAACGCAATTTAATTTCACCATTGTGAGTGAAAATAGCTCTTTGCAGACAGGGGGGGTTGGCGCGGCGTCAGGCAAACGCTTTCCGATTGGTGACATCAATTTGAATAGTTCAGCCGTGGCTGCGCCTCTATCAGCACCAAGAAAGACAATGTGCAGGAGGCCAGCAGGAGCCATTAGAGAAACAGCAGGGGATGAGGAGGAGATAAGAAACACACATACACACCTGCATATGTATATACACACACAGTGACTTACATGTACACACAGACACTCGTTACAGTTCACACAGAGAGGTGGCAAGTACAGGGCGAAGAATAAAAGACAAAAAGAGACAAAATCTTTGAGAAAATTAGAAGAGGATTATGTGTGAACGTGTGTGTGTCAGCCTACAAAAAACAAAAAACACTATGCTGCAACTGCCTTACAGCATATTCATATTATCTCTAAATATGTAGAAACCACACACAAAAAGTTACAATGTAAACTGCATGCCACTGTTGTTAAAAACTTAAAAAAAGGAACTGTAATTTGTGTGACAATTTCAATATCATGACTTTTATAGGGGTAACTGTGCTTATATTTTGCCACCTGACTACAGAAATGACCTACAGAAAGGTATTCAGCCTTTTTCACGGCAAACTTTAAGACAGTCCTTATCCAGGTCTGAAAATGTATCTCATACACACTGATTTTAAATTGCATGTGTGTAACACCATAAAAAAAACATATGGTGAAAAAAAAGTTAAGAATTATTAAAATCATTTCCATATAATTGTGGCTGTGGGATAAATTGTATCAGACACTCTGAATTAAGCTGTGCCAGTGGTTAAATATTAGTGATAGCAAAACTTTGCCTGCAAGTGCAGGAAATACAATTTTAATTAAAAAATGTTGAAAATTCAACATTTTTTCACTACATAGAAATATTCTGAATACAATCATTTCTGGCTGCTTGATAAAAATGCAAATGTAGCAAAATCAAATTTAAAAATGAAATAAGCAAAAACCTTTTTTATTTATGCTTATTTTTTACTTGAAATGTATGTTGTTAACCTATTCCTAAACTTACCCAATGACAAGACACAGCTTACCTCTAACATGCACAGCATAATCAAAAGTGTTCATTTCTGCAATACTATATAATAGTTTTTCCTCTGCGTCATTTCTACTTGCCTTGACACAGCCTACCCCATTTTAAATTGTTTTACTCTCTCTCTCTCTCTCTCTCTCTGAGTATATATATACTCAGCAGGAGTCAGTCTGCAGATGCATCTTTATATCTACTTGAAGTTTATTTTCCCTCAGCCTGACCTACTTTTACAATTTTATGATCAGTAATCTATTAATGTTGATTGAGCTCAGAAACAGGCTAGAAATACATCAAAACAAACTTCTGACCAGTGTCTGTGGTACATTACAACTCTAGTTTTTTTGCTTGGAATTGTTCCAGTAAACATAAATAGCGTACTGTTCTGTATGATAAAATGTTAGCATTAATGACTTGGCCAGCTGTTCACTTGTAGTTAGAACTGAATTTGTACCAGAGTAGAAACTGGTAGTGGAGGTTAATCTCAAACTGTACTGTAAGCAGTGCTCACTAGAGAAGTGCACTTAGTGTGTATATCTAGTGTGCTCCAGGAACAAAGATGACCGACCCGAGTTACGAACCACTCCTGTCTATAGTGTACGAATACACAAAAATTCTGATTTGAAAAGTGAACTAAACCAAACTGAAGCTCTCTTTTGCCTTAAAGACAATTGAAAACATTTTGCCTTAAAGAGCCAGCATATGCTCGATCCACAAAGCTATGTTTACAAGTAGGAACAGAGTTACAGAGATGAGCTGAACAGCACAAAAGCATTAAACAGCATGACGACAGGCAGGTTAAACAATGTGAACGAGGGTTTAGTCAAGTGTATAAGGGGTTTTCTGAAGGTTGTGGAGGCTGGCAGCTCATTCCACCAGAGAGGAACAGTGATGGGTGAATGTTTCTGAGAGTCATTTGATGCCTCATTTGGAGAAGTGACCTGTGGTTTGTTTCTGCAAAACTTTGACTGGTTAACATTACCTCATTTAGCCCTGTTAGCAACACCTAAACTCTCAAAAGCATAGACTGACAAATTAAATATGCCAAGCATAGTCACACATTATGTAGTAGCACATGCTTCAGTAGTGCCTGTTTTATACACTTATAAATAAGTGCTCAAGATGGCAGATTTAAAATAGTGTACTGTACCTTAAGGGTTTCTTACACTATTAAGCAACTGCCACTGAGATGATCAGGACATTAGTGGATAGACTGCTACAAGTATTACACGGGCTACAAGCCTCTATGGTTTCTATAATTCCAGTGAGTGCAAAGCAAATATCCACGGCAGTGTTGAGTTTTGAGCAACTGTATGTGTAAAGGTTAGTTCCCTGCTGACAGGTGAGCTGTGCTCAGTGAGGGACACTAGCAGTTAAAGAGCGTTTACAGGAACAGAGTCTGCTCAAGAGCAGAGGCTCATATCTGCAGAGAGGATTTGCACCAGAAAACTATAGATATGCGCAACACACAATAACAATACAACAACACTGAAACTGAAATACATTAAAGTACGCTGTTCCATTTATAAAAGTAAGCCAAAAGGCATTATTTGTGGTTAAAGCTCATAAATAAAGTCCAGGCAGGTTCTATATGTTAGTATACTACAATGTTAGTAAAAGTTTCCTGTTCTAATGTAGTTTTTATCTGACCCTTAGAACTAGATATCTTCAAATGCAACTTTAAAGTGAAGCACACACTATACAATGTGACATTTTGAGTTGATGACTAGTTTATGACAAGCAGTCGTGAAACAGAGCGGTGCCAGTCGCAGACAGTTCTGTTGCGTGAGCACTTGTGAGACGTGCTCCGACTAGTCATAAGCTCAGCGGATTTCAAACCTGTTTGAGAACGGAGACTTCAGACTGTCAGTCTCTGACAATCTGCCTAAAGTTTTCACAGAACAAAGGAAGGTCATATGGATTTGAAATAATGTCAAGGTGAACAAATACAGATTTCCAGGGTGAATTATCCTTTTAATACTACAATATACGAATTAACTCTGTTATGATTAGCTAACATCTGTTATGATTAGCTAACAAGTAAAACTGAGGATGCTGAACAGTGTATAGGTGTTGATATGTAAATGTGGGTGGATGGAGGTGACTGGTCTTACTGTGGCAGCAGGGCCTCAGAGACAAGAGTCAACAGTCATGTGTTAGAGGTGCTTTTACCTTCCAACTTTCCCACTCCATCTTCTTCTCACACCTCCACCTGGCTCAGCAGCAGCAGAGTGATCTCTGTCAGCTCACACAGACTCCCAATGTGCCACTCCACTGAGACACACACACGTAAGCTTTCTATGCTTTGTGTGGACTTTCCATAAACATAATCGTTTTAAACTGTACAAATTGTATATTTTACACCCAACCCTCACAGAAACATTTGCATAACTACTTTTTTTTTTAAAGCATCATTTAGTATCTTTAATAGTAAATCTGCCTTATTCAGACCATTGGCTGGTTGTGTGATGCTCATATGCTTGATGTAAATGTATAGTTTAACTGACAGCCAAAAGCACATATGCTGAATTGTAACCTCAGCTACTTTGGCTACTTTGAAAAAGTTCTTATTAACAGTTTTTGGTACCTATATAATTTACACATAACTGTTTGTGTTACTTCATAATTTTGATTCATTTACATTTATTCTAAAATGTGAAAAACAGCAATAATAAAGAAGAGCAGGTGTGACCAGACTTTTGACTGGTATTGTATATTTCGCAGCTGACAGCTGCAAAAGTGTGTCTCTTCGTTCTTACTGAAGGCTAGAGACGCCAATGGCGGCACAATCAAATCCACAACCTTGGAGAAACAACGAGGTGAAAAGTGCATTTTTCTAAAAGTGAAAAATTTCTGTGCTTACAGTCCTCATGTCAGCAATCTCACCAGACCACACACACACATATTGAGGGAAACTGAAACAGCTGGAAGCAAAGACTATGAGAGAGCTCTGAACTGCTCCAATTTGCATAGAAATGTGATGTCAGCTCTGCCCTTTGATCACAGAAAGTGTCTTACAACAAAAGGCCTTACGCCAGCTCTTTTGAAAATTAGAATTGGGTTTTATGATTATTACCAGCTACAATCAGCCGCGTGGTAGCAAATGTTGTGCACAGGTGTCTTAATGTGGATGGCTGTGGGCATGTCTCGAACAAAGGGCTTCGCTCTCTGCGACTCCCAGAGAAAAGAACACCACAGAAACTCATTGTAAAGGTTATCTAGCCATTCTTTCTGTCTACTGTGAGATGCCAGTTTTCACAGAGCTGCGTGTATCGTGGCTCTGCTACGCAAACCTGCGGCATGTCTTTGATCTCTTGTGTGCTTCTCATGAAACGTCTGACATGAATGTGAGTACAGTATAATGCTAATTCTTTATTTATAGGTTAGCTGAGGTGAAGATGTCTATCTAAAACTGTCAACTGCATTCTAAAAAAAGTGTAACATTTCATTTTCTGTAAGGTCAAATTTGAATAGTGTATATTATTACAATAAACATAATACATTTAATAAAAACTATATTTAGTTACTATTTTTAAAAGTAATAATTTAAATGCACAGCATGTATAGCTATCATGTGACACATCTACAAATGTTAGAAACGACTGACTTGACTACTGACAGGTAGGCTGTTTTTTTATGCATCACATGCATCTTTGCTTCTTAAATGTTACAACAAAACTAACTGGGCAGCCAACCTAGTCAGCAGTTTTGGGCATCCTATACATGTTAAGACAATCGCACTGTGATTAGTAAGCTGCCTACCTAAAAGGAATTTTAAGCAATTTTGTTAAATAATGACGGTGGAATCCTACATGCACGCATGATAAAAAATTTGTAATTTTTCTATAATTCTAAATCACAAATCAAAATGTTAATGTAACAGCAGCTGTTTTGACTTGCGTCACCTGGCAGTAATTTTGCGAACAAATAGTTTACTTTAATTTACTGCTGTGATGACAAGCAAAACGGTAATAGGCACTCTTGTTGGCTACCAACTGTAAACAGCATTTTTGACCATAGCAAATCGACCTCAGTATATAGACAGCACTTGAACGCAACTCACCAGTTTTTCAACACAGCCTGTCCACAAGCTTCATGAAGCTCTGTCAATTCACACAGTCTACAAAAATATGTGTGTTTTGAGAATGGGCTCTAATGACTCCTGAAGAACTGTAATTAAGGTGCCTTCTCCTAATATGGTGCATCAGATGGCCTGTGTGCTATCAAAGATTCCCAATGCATCAGTCCTACAGCACACTCATCAATACTCATTACACAAGCTTCACACACAGGCAGACAGGCACACACACACACACACACACACACACACACACACACACACACACACACACACACACACACACACACACACTGCTGCTGCTCTGGAGTGATTTCCTGTTGCAGAGAGCTTTGTGAAAATAATAGTTCTGGGAAGAGTTGAGCCCAGGTCTCAGCTGTAGCTCCATCACGTACGAGGGTGTGAGATCTTGGGTCGTAAGTAAATGCGGCTCTCGCTGCTACACACACAGCTTGATATAATTGTGTCTGCTGGTTTGTACTTATTCATAGCTCGTCAAAAAACAGAGTTTTGTGTCTAACTTTAGAACTGCACCTTGCAAAGACAGTCTTTTTTAAATCAGCAAGGCAAATTGGTTTATGTCGTGAGTAACAGTCTGGTAATGCTTATCCTTTGAATTCACATTTAGATTGAAAGCAAAATATGAAACATATAATCACAGACAGTAAAGAGAGCAGTGTGCATAAACACTTTGCAGTGAAACAGGCCTAGCATCGCAGAATCCAGTTTCAGTGTTTCAAACAGTGTTTCTGATCAATTCTGTCCTGGTAATTATATTAAAAAGGTTTAAAACTGTAGAAGAAATTAAATTGTTCATCATAAATTGCATAGCTTTTTGGGTATTGGCTAAAAACAAATACTACTTTGACTTTAATAATTTAACTGCATTTTATCATCTGAAAACTGCCATGCCTTGAAATTAGAGCTAAATTTCATTAAACCTGTATGTCTTAAAATGAAGCAGTCAAGCGATTTATATACTGAAACATTTAGATTAGTTTATGCAAGACTGATTTTTAGTAACAAAGTGTAGAAAGACACAGGGAGGGAGAGAAAGAGAGCGCAAGGGAGAAAAACAGAGGTTAAAGCGTTTACTACAAAAATACATCCAGAAACAGCAAAAAAAAAAAAAAAAAAACTACCTACAGCACTTAATCTGATTCTTGAGCTATCAGTAACAAAAACGTGCCACAGAATTAATGTTTTTAAATGCTAATGGGATTTGGAATTCCATGAACTGAATGTTGTATAAATCATATCTGTTAGTCAGCCAATCACAATTATCACTAATAATCTCAAAAAGAGATATATTATTATAGCTGTAATAACAATTACAGCTATAATAATTATTAGCTGTAATTATGATATTATTTGATACAACTGTGACAAGTACATTAAACCATACCATGGTTATGCCAAAGAAAAACAACATACATAGCCTCATACATTTTTGCTGGAGATTTTAAAAAACATTAAGATGCATAATTATTTTAAAAGACACTAAATTGAGACATATCAACTCACCAGCAGTTTCCCAAATCTGCAGAGAAAGGCCTCAGTCACCACCTGTTCTGCCAACGCAAAGAGTCACAGTTTCATTGTGATCTGTTCTTAAAGGCACAGCAGCCCTGCACAACATAGCTTTGAATTTCTACTCCATCTGAGTTCCAAAAGTGTCTGTCTCCACCTGTGATGTACCTAAGTGTCTTGAATAAAGTTGAATGTGCACTGCAGGATTTTTGGTATCTGAAAGTTTTCAGATCATAAAAAGGCTGTTCAATTATCTGTTCTAGATCGTTTAATATGACATGCTCTCTGACGGCCAATTAATTTTTCTTTGCAATAAGTCTTGGTGCTGTCAGGTTTAGAACTTCAGGGCTGCATTCCTGCACTGTGACTGCTCTTATGATCCTCAACACTGCCAACCATGACCAAAATCTAAGATGTACAGCACATCATGCAGTCTGTCATTCACACAGTAGATCACAGTCTTTATCCAAGATCTCATTGGACACATATCATACCACTCGACAAACAATTTGTCAAGTGGGAAGCCACAAAAAGAAACCAATTTCTTTCAGCCAACAGCAGAGGACATTTTTCCCATCATGCACCATGTTGACTGGGCAAGAAAAACATGTTTAATTTAAAATCTCACACTGGGATGTGATTGCCCCCTCCGAAGGACCTCAGTCGGTGTGACCTGCAGTCAAGACGAGTGCCAGGGGTTTGGGTTTGTGCTGTAGTACTGTAATGATACAAAGTCAAAGGTCACAGTCCAGGGACGATGAGATATTAAGCTCTTATTCATAAGGGCCGCCACTCTTTCGCTTTCCACAACACTGGATATAACCTCAGCACTGACCCCCATGACTGATGAGTGCTGTTGAGTGTCAGCGGAGAGCGCTCACTGTCAGTAAAGCAACAGGCCAGAGAGACAGATAAGACCAGAGAGGGCTCCACACATGAATGTATGTAAGGATGCACAAACACACAGGCATGCTCCATTACAAGAGAACAACGGTTCTCAGAACCATACACCAGCTGAGATCACGCTAGCAGGGCTCAAGGGCATCAGAGACCAGTGAAGTCTCAAAGATGCAGACCAACCTGCTACTGGGAAGACAACCTGCTATGCCCTCCAGCATTTCTCTTAATATTAGAGAACACACACACACAGTAATGTCACAGAGCCAGATTTTTGACTATGGGCAAAAATCTGGTCAGTTTGTCAGCTCATTCGGGCCAAGAACCGCCCACTGAGGTAGGGTATTGTAACTTTAAACTCTTCAATAAATAAAATACAAACCCATTTATACATACATTCATTGTAAATGAATACATCAATATCATTGTAAATTAAATTATGTTAGTTTACATGGACAAGAAAAATAAAGTAACATGCTTCTGTCCATTACAACATGCTACAAGTAGAAAAGCAATGTCAATTCACAATATAACAGCTTTGTTTAGATATAAAGGAAGTGATCTAGTTTTTTTTAATGAGGACCATTAAAACGATTACAACAAATATATACTAGATCTATTACAGCTCACATGCACATAAACTGTCTGCCTAAGAAAAGAAGTGCCTATCAGAGCCCCACGCCACCCACTCCAGCTCTGTGTTAATGGATGTATGGGTGCATCCTTCTCAGATGAGTTAATAGCCGTGGAACTATCAGACAGACAGCTCTATCAGCTCCAGCCCTTCCAAATGAGACGACTCAATCTGCCAGTGACTCCACAGCAAATCCTGCCTCAGCATTTAAATCATGTATTTAATCAGCAGAGAGACTCATCAGCTGTGTGTACTGACAAACATCTTTCTCTGAAAACACCACATGCCTTCATATTCATTTCAGCGTGACTGTGTCAGCAGTAAATCCAATTTTGCACCATTTGGCAACTGGTAATAATCTGTGTTTATGTATTTATGTGTGAAAGCGCTGTAATAGATCATTTTATTCTGACACACACAGTGATTAAATGCAGCGAGTGACAGGCAGGTACAGCACATTCTGCCTTTATTATCTCTGCAGATAAACACGCTTAATGGAGTGAAATTTTGACTTTTTGTATTTAGTTTAAGCTTCACATAATTAATTTTGGCAGGTTCAATCTTTTGCTTCATTTCCTGATTCTGTCATATACAAATACACTGTTCAGATTCTATCTGTTACAATACATGCACTTCCACCCAGGGTTCACAAAAAACTTCTTGCCACACTGGTCAAAAAAAATCTATCAGCCATGAACTTTTGTAACTGGCCATTTCTTCTTGTTATCCCTATTACAACAACACTATTTAGCAATTATATCTTGTATATTTGTCACAGACAGTACAGTTTACTTTTACAGTTTTTTCTGAATGCTAATATTGTGTTGTATTGGTGTTTTCCATATGTATATTTAGCAATGACAGTGATTTATTCTACTTACTAAAATGTTAATATTAATACAAGACATTCAAATGTCTCTCATGGTTCTTTAATTTGAAAATAAATGCCACCTACAGGTTTAAGTTGTCATGTGAAGTTTAAGAACTAAACTTGCCTGAACTAATCTAAACACAAACAGTAAAACTAACTCTAAACATTTCACATGATTTATTGGACCACAAAACAGTGCCCCACAATGTGGGATTTTCAGGTGGTATCTTTCTTGTGTGGATCAAAGCCATAAAAAAACAGACAAAAAAGGTGAAGATAGCAAAGGCTGATGGAGAGACACACACCTGTGAGGTGAGTAGATGCAGCATCAGCGTCATTATAGGGAGCGTCATTATCTGCTTCAGCTGACAGGCTCGCATAAGAGATGGATGCTTCCTACCCAGAATGCACCCTATCACAGACAGGATGTCATCCGCGGAGAGCCCACATAAACAGAGGCGGTGAGAAACCAACCAATCACAAACAAATCAACATGATCAGTCTGGGCAGGTGGCCGGGGGCGAGAGCAGGTGCAGGTGCGTCTCCATTTTGGGACAAAACCCACAGGAAGGACACAAACCACTTTGAACCGGTTTTGATTGGGGAATGATGGCGTGTAGCGGCACTGATTCGCAAATGAAAAAGGATGAACGGGTCGATACCTGGGAGCCCACTCACGTATTCAATCAGAAAGGTAATTAAGACAGACCAATCAAATCGGATGCTCTCATTGCTCCTGCCTAAGTTTGCTGCTTCTTTTCTTGGTAATTCTTGCATTCCGTTTCATTCTCTTTTTGGTGTATTGTGATTGATTTGGCTGGCAGTTTATGCACGGTGTGACGAATGAAAAGGGTCAGACATTTTGACAGGTGTTCATTGCTGCTTTGTTGCTCCTTCTCTGGCGTGGCCTTTCAGACGTCTCTTTCAATGTACATCACCACTCTGAGAGAAGGGTTGGCAAAACATTATTATTCATCTGGAGACACCCAGACCAAACAGAGCGAGAAAGGGTGGTGAAAGAGGGGCAGACAGACACAAGGAAGACAGAATACATGTTTTTAATCAATTACACTCAACAGCTGGAGAGGTGACAGAAAGCAGATGAAATGGTGTTGATCCTGAAACAATATCAGAAACGGAATGAGGTCTGTCTGTATGGATGAAAGAACCAGCGAAGAACAAGATGCATCTGCAATGAGAATTGAACTTGAGCTGTATAAGGTACCAAAATTGGAAGTTTTAATTCAATTCAATTAAAATTGGAGGCTGAATTAAAGTTGGAGGAATGTGACCTAATTCAAACATACAAAATTAAGGTGGAAAATGATTGAGGTCGGTGTTGGAACAACATTTTAGTTAAAAGGTTGGGGCAGATCTTTTTAATTGGACTAAGAACTACCTTAAATGCCACATTACAATTGAGTGTAAAGTCTTTAAAAGAAAGGTTGTTTTTGTGATGAGAAATGGCTTCATGTAACACTGGTTTTTGTCACCATTACTAAGCATAATACAATCAATACATTCCTAATAAATATACCAAGGAAAAACAACATATCTATAATAAAACTAATATCACTATCAAGCTTCTGACATGAGCACAACACTTAATAAGCCCCAAATGAAAGCTCATTCCTGCCCATAGTACAAAACATCCAGAACAAGTTACATGACAAAAGGCAATATTGTATTAGCATGATTATTTTAAATATATTATTTAGTGAATATATAAGGGCAATGGTAGTAGTTAATCTTTACTGGAGCAGACAATACTAATTAAAATGGCAACATCTAGCATTAGGGAATCAATGGCAAAAGACAATCACAACACAACACTATTGATTCAGCCCCACTTCTACTAGCTCAAACAGATCAATTTACTACAAACAATGGATAAGTCTCATGAGAGAACGAGCAGCTAGCATGTTATCTATATTCATGATACAGTTATGTATATTATGGACACAGTGAAGGAAAGGAATAAGAAAGTAGGTGATGCAGTCCATGTGAAAGTGAGGCACAGGCAAATCTCAAAAATAGATTTAGAAATATATTTGAATAATCCAGTTATACACCACATTAAACGAAAGGCTAAGGCAAATATTTAAATTCTGTCATTGTTTTCTCATCTGCTTAACCAAACGTTAGTCACTATAAAATTAGTATTCATGACATCAGATCTAACACAAATGTCTTTACACACAAAGTTTGAATATGCATAAACTGAAAAAGCAAATAAGATTTATTTATTTCTGAGAGAACTTAACATTTTCAGTGCAGCACAGCTTAAATTTCAATCTGTTCCTCCCACAACAGTCAACAGTCTCTATTCACCTTTAATGTAGTGTATGCAAAAGTAAACATTCTAATACAATCTAAAATTAAGTTTGTGCCCCACATTAAACAGGCATATGGCTTTAAATTATGACATAATATTGATTTTTGTGTGAAGCATTACTTTAAAGAAGCTTTTTTGAATGTAGTCTGATGCTACTTTAAATGTCGGTGTGTGCTGCTCATTAAATGAACTGCAGAACCTAACATTTTCTAGGATCATTCAATAACTATTCCTGCACTAAAAAATCGTTGCTCTGCCAGCAGCGCAGACATGCCTATAAAAATAGCTTGTCATAAACAACTTCTCCTCTCCTCCTTTGAATAAGAGAAATGAGCTTATGAAAGGGTGAGATTCACAACACCAGCAGTGACAGCCCATCTCTGCCCCCGAGCCCATGCTAATTAAGAAACACTGTTAATTAACTTGTTTGCAACCAGCACTGCACACTTCTTTACAATCAGGGCCTCAATATCTCCCCGCGAGCAAGTCGGTTTCTCCCAACCCCTCGCAACACACGCAAATGCAGACCGTCACACACAAACAAACTCACGCACATACTTCTGCTGAGGCGCGTCTCTCAAATTAGACATGGATGAAAAAGCAAACAGTGAGTAAATTGCACAGAGCCCAGCAGTGTGGGAAGGAAATTCACCCAGCAATTATACCAGAGGCTGAAAGTTAAGTTTGAACAGAAGACTAGAGGGAACACACCGGATTACACTCCAATGAGAACGAAATCGTCTACTTAACTAGCACAAACAGAAAAAACAGACTTGGGACCGAGAAGCAAACAACAGGTATTAAACCTGCACTGACCAAACAAATTAAAGCACAACCTATAGTTAAAGTAAAATCAGTTAAAGCGGCTCGTTTAGATGCCCAAAGCCATAAAGCAACATTTTATCCTGACTTTGAATTAGTTGCTAAGTGACTCCAATCCACTGAGTGGTAATTGGCACTGAAATAAACAGAGATGTTTTGTGCTCAGGGATATTCTTGGTAAAGCTCTTTTGAGACTCATCGATATAGAAAGCGTCAACCAAACTAAAGGCTTTCGAAATACCTTTGAGTCCACTAAAAAAGTAATGTTATTTAATGAGTATAATAATAATTGTGAATAATGATGACATAAAATACTTTAAAATATACTTTATGATCTACCTACAAGGGGCACCACAAGGTTTTCTGAACTACACAAGCAAGGTCCAAGGTGAATTATAATCACTTGAATCATACAATGTTTTGTTGCAAGTCCTATTTCCATGGCAAAAGCAACCTTTTGATTGATTGATGTGTTGTAATTAGGGGTCCAAGCACAAAGTTACAAATTACGGTCTTCTACAGATGCAGCCCAAGTCCATGTGGAAAGGGTTTTCATAATAAGAGCAGTAATGTATGTCTTGTGCTATTGATTTATATGGTTGATTTAGAAAGTGCTGTAATGAGTTTGTGGTGTATATATACACACATTACGGTAATATGACTATATTGGCAACCCTGTCTAGCATACAGCTACCTTGTAGAATCTATTTTCTTAGATGGTTTTGAGTCTGATAGCTGTGTAGATGACCTTCCCTGATTCCATGTGATTTGTGCTTTAATGTGGTACCTCCTAATGCATTGTCCCCTTGAGGGAAATCACTGGAGTTAATGGTAGAACAGATTTATCTCACATATAAAGAAACAGATTTGTGCTTGTGAAATCCACCTCAACCCTCCATCACAAAAGGCTTGTTTGTTTTTTCACTGAATACATGATGTCCCTTTTTTCTATCTTTCTAAGGCGTTCAGAGGTTTCCAAAAATCACTATGTGATTAATAGGATGTTATGGGCGCTTGTTAGGTATTAAGGGCTTTAAGGGAAAAGAAAAAAGATACAGGCAATAACAATTGATTTCTCCATTAGGAACAACAACTAACTATCTGTTTATTTTAAAAGCAGAGCACTAATCGTCATCATCATATTTAAACAGGCAACCTATCTTATACACAAACACAGTAAAATGCTGAGTCAGAAAATGCACTGATTGCCTTGAATGTCATCTGTGATGTAATCTATCACGTCCTTCTAGCTCTCATTTACTATTCAGCCAAGACTTTCTTCCAGGGTCAACCAGAATTGAGCTACACCCTAATTTACAGCGGCTTTAAAGCAAAGCTCATCTCTTACAATCTATAAGGCAATTTGAGGAGAGAGAGGTTTCAGGTGTGTAATTCATTTGATTGAGTCTTGAGTTCAAAGGAATGTTTCTTACACTGTCTCAGTGTTAATAAAAGGGAGGCCAAAGGACTGCAGAACCTTGGCTGTGAGGAGCATTAATAGACACCACAATTTCTTTTCAACAATCTAACAAAATGTAAGTCCAAATCGAATGAGCAGAGGCTGTTATACTTAGTATACAATACAAGCCTTAGTAACAAAGTTTCTCTTACTACGCAAGTTAGTACTCTTAGTACGCAAGACCCCATGACCTGGTCTGACAACCAAAAGTCTTTAGTTTGACATTTTTGGCTTAAAATGAGTAGTTAGTGGCAGTGGTATTTGAGGGACTGGGACATTCAACCTTTAACTGGGAAAAAATGCATGTCCCTGTGGACAGATGAGTCATCAACAGTTTGGGTAAATTTTCCTGTGAAAGACTATATAGTAGATTTGAAAGACTATATAGTAGAAAGACTATAGTAGATTTTATTTATATGGTTTAAAACTGTGTACAGTATTATATAGATGGCCTCAGCAAATAGACTAAATACCACAGTTCCAAATTTGAGGAACTGAAATTAGGAATATTCAGCCTTTAAATATTCAGTCTTTATACTTTAATGACCAATCACAGCTTGACAACTGTTGCTGTCTGTCACATTATCTGACAAAGGTTAGCAGTAATACAATGCTATGTGCAAACAAAGGTTATCGATAGTCTTCCATACAGATATATTTACATATAAACCTGCAGTTTTGATCACTACATAGACTCACAGTAGTAATTGTTTTCTTTAACAAACATATCACTTGTTTGTTGCTTTAAAAGGCAATTGCTTTTACCCTGAAGTGGTATTACTTTTATGATGGATGGATGGATGGATGGATGGATAGACGGACGGATGTGCCTTTTGGAGCTTCAAAATCCTGGGCAGTATTCAATGGCATTTCAAACCTGGATATTATTTAATATAACTCATACTCACCTATGATGCTTTGATGGTAGTTTTTATTTTTGGGATGAGTGTTTCTTTAAGTGCTGCTGTGAAGCTAATACTTCGCTTCACAGCAGAAATTATGATGTGGGTTTATTTGCAAAAGAAAAACCCGCAAGGTGAATTTTATTTTCTCTTTGTTGCCTTCACATACTCATTCTGACCTTTCAATATAGACAAGAAGCTTTATGAGAGATAACGGAGCAAAACAAAGACAAACAATGTGCATATGGTGTGTGATTAATGCTTTATCCACGCATTTTATCACTTGCAACCCTGCACAACCACAGATAACGATAAAAATCTAGTTTTGTCACACAAGCCAGTCACCACATAAACAGGCTATATGAGCTACATTCACTGGCAAGCTTTATCACTATTCTTCATCAATAGTACACAAAGCACACAGTCAACATGTGCAATTGCTTCACAAACACTGCTTCCATCATGATTGTTTGAACAGCTTCAACTCGCAAGTCTGGGAAAAGAAAATCAAATAAGCATTCATCTGCAACTAACACAAGGTGCGCTCATCTCTTAAACACCATCATACTGACATAACTTGAAGGCAGAATCACAACATTAAAGATTCTTAGATTTGTTTCAAGGTGGCAGATAATGTGATAATTAAATGTTGTGGGGATTCGTAAGACACTTGGTAAAGATGCTTTGAAAATATGAAATGAATTATAGAAAAATCCATATCATAAGGGTATTTACTCCGTCTATTTCTGGCTATTAATGGCAGTAATTTAAAAGTTCACAATATCATAGTAAGAAACATTAGGAGCTGTTTTATATTTTAACACTTTAAATTATAATTTTAATAAATGAGGTTTTGGACTTGACAGTAATAAATTTTTGCCTCGATTCTGAAGTAAAACCTCTCCATCACATATTTCCTTGCCCAGTTTAATGTTTTGTGTGACAAACAAGCTTTGTCACAATTCTTCAACATAATAGCCTGTTGGTTTCTGACAAAAGCACCTGTATTTCCAGCATCCTCAGGAAATTGAACACTCCCACGCTTCCTGCCAGGACAGGGTGCGATAATGACAACCTTGGTATTTACAAGTGCACGGACGCCTTGGAGCTCCATCGCTGCCAGATTGGATTAGCCTGTAATAAATTTCCTCCTTGCGAAAGGCTATCATTTACAGTCTCACAGAGGGGATTGTTGTCGAAAGTCAGGGACAGTCTGGTGAGGAGGCACGTGAGAAAATGAAAATCAGGAGACATGAGCATGATTTACAAAACCATTTCTTCTGAGTTGTTAGGATCAAGCAGCCCTTTATGAGTCGGACACGGCAAGCTGGCCGCTACATTACCTGAGGAAAAACAGAACTGAGAAAAAGGAACTGTGACTTTCACAATAAATTACATTTACTGCGTGCCAGGACTGCTGTGCACAGATGGATGCACATGCGTGGACCAATAATTGGAAACCTATGGGAGATTCTGGATTGAACAGAAGTGGGAACAACAGAAGAGACAAGAAGAGACAGGGTACCATTTTATTTCTTAGCCGTTCATTGTAACTCTGGCACTCTGAACTATAACACAGTGATTTGTAAACCTGCTCTAATGGACCTACAGAAGGTGGACATATTTTTGGTCTTTGTTTATTGTGACACAGCATTTTCAAATTATCAGTCAATTATCAGGCCCTTGGCTAGTCACAGTAGTGAGAGACTTCAGTTGAGAACTGATGGGGGCCTTTAAAAGCAGCATCTTCTGCCTTACAGCTGTATAAATTACAGTCAGGATGAATGATTGATAAATGGATATTAGTCACTTTTGTGAGTGGGCAGCTAGAGTAGCACAACCTTAACCAAAGTTACTCAAAATTACGTATAACAGAGGCTAACCAATGAAATGTCATAGACTAGCTTGATATTTAAATAAGCTTGTTAATCAAAATAAAGCAGCCTTTTCATTTTCCATAACATGTAGTAAATATAAATTTAAAGATGCAAATGTAATTAACAAATGCATTAATAAAATTCAGAAATGCTTTAGAAACAAATTCACTAAAATTAATCCTCAACGTCATGGGGCTCTAATTGGATTGTGATTTAGGAGTATAATGAATTGGTAAAACAAGGCCAATACGTCAGTTCACTTTGTGTTACACTGTCACAAATACACTGTCTGTTCACACCTGGTGATACTGTTTATAAACTTACATAAACAGACACTGAAAGTGGCATACACTGTTTCCTGAGCAAAGTTAGGAATACAAACTTGATGGCTGATGGCTGATGAAGAAAACAAAACATTTAACTTGACCTGTTGCAGATCCCACTTACCATAAACATACAAGCCACTTTAAATAGGGTGAATTGTCCTAATGCTTAACGTGGGAGACTTAAGCTTCAGCTCTTATCCAAACCAATGAATGCCAGTGAAATTATAAACAAATCAAAGCTGTGCTGCCATGTGATCAAAATATGTATTATAATAGTGGATGTGGATTTACTTGTTGGCTTAAATTGTAATATACTAGTCCGAAATACAAAAAAAGTCCCACATTAGGGCAATCCACCCTACACATTAAGTCCCAATAATAAAAGAGTGCCTGTTCACAAAATCAGTTTAGTGACATGTTACTACTTTGGCCACCAAACAAACTTCTCTATCCTGTTCCTTGATTTCGGTTTCAGAGAAATTGCATTTCTTTGCATTGCTCTGTATTGCTGCCATGATTTACTGTAAACAACCATTAATTAGCTGGCTCATTTAATATGCATAGTCATTTAAAGATGATTTACATTGACTAAATGTGGTTGAACATGGGTGTGTAATGGGGCAGTATGTGAGACTTCTCCAATTACACAAATTCACAGGTAGACTGATTTATAAATGCCAAATTGCATACAGGTGTGCATACGCTAGGCTTTATAAGTGTAATTCCCTATTATAAATATAAATACTAAGCCAGTCCAAGCTTTCTGACTAACATTCACATTCTATTCTACATATTTCTTTATAAATGAGGCCCCTGATCATTCAAACCACATTTCAATACAGCTGTGATTTGAATTAAGTTTGTAGTGTAAACGCTAATCTGCTCCAATGTGTCCTGGACAACAGGAAAGCAATGCACCCAGTTCAAAACATTCTGTAGATCACTCCAATTATAAGCACCTGCAGTGTATAGAGTGTGACTAATTCAAACAGAAGCACTGGAGCTTTCATTATCATTGAATACAGCAACACAAAACACAATGAAATGTGATTAGACTAACAGGTGAAAGACAAAACAGAGCAAATTAACAGCTCAGGTCTTCACTTCCTCAGACATGGTTCTCACAAAAATACAACATGAAATCCTAACAGATGCTAAGAAAACACCACAAACACATTGTCAGAGCATAACGGAGTGAGAATTATCAGTTAACAGCAGTAGCCTTTAAATTTATCACCACCATTATGCGGACAAATTTACAATGCAGACATTTTGCAAAACCCATTTTTGCCGTCTCAAAAATGAAGCATTCTTATCTCAACCTTCAAAATTAAAAACACCAGTGGAGCTTCCAGAAGACTCAAACCCCTCCTCCATCAGAAACCTCCAGAGGACCAATCCTAGAACAGAGACATCTCCTCACTACCTCTGAGCTCTGCTGCTGTCTCATAGAGTTAAAACATCCCCTTATCTGTGTGCAGGGAGAACTCCATGTGTCTGCTCAGACCAGAAAGAGGCTAGGCACAACGTGTCCGGTCTGACATGTCTAGGCAGGCTGCAGCGCTCGCCTGACAAAGCTGCATGCAGCAGATGCCGCACGGCTAATTAGAGAAGTGTTTATGAGAATGGTGAGGAGACGCTCTCACTGTGGGAGATGGAGCGCTGGGTCAGTTCTGACACACTCCATCAGTGCAGCTCCGCTTAGAGTTGCAGGAAGATGGAGGAAATGAGGGAGAGAGGGAGTGAGAGAGAGCACATCTCGTTCCTGGGCTTATTGCGGTGGAATAGCTAGTGGTGATGACAGACATCCTGTGCTTGTTCGACAGTGATGAGGCCAATTAGGAGTTTCAGCTGTTCAAGACTGGGTTCAAATTAAATATAGATGAATTAGGAGAACATGATGAAAGAAAACAACCGGTTGTAGTGTGAAAATTTAAAGGCAAAGGAAATAATGAGATCGTTTTCGAGATCCACATTCCGGTCCCATGGCTCAAATGGAATGATTTTAAGGGAACGGCCTGTTTTTGTTATCGTTTTAACCTTATTATATATACAGTATTTATCAGCTGAAAAAAGCTGGAGCCAGTTGCAACAGCTGTGTGTTACAGTTTCTAGCTCTGAAGTAAATCGGTACCAAGTGTTACTAAATATAACTATGAACAAATAAAAAATTTGTCAATTGCAATATTAAGCATTGTTTGAACATGCTGTACATTTTGTAAGACACATTTTACAACTGCATTTTACAAAGTAGTTGTAAAATGTGTTTGTAGAAAGGCTGAGTTTACAGCCTTCCAACCAAAAGTGAAATTCCCAACATAAGACCTGATTAACAGCCAGGACAAGCTACTCAGACTGAGAAAGCACTCTTCAAAAGCTTCTGAAACTCAACATGCTGTAACTACACTGACTGTCTTCACAATTCTTCTATAATGCTAATCCTATTGGAGGAAATGACATTGAGAGCAGAGAGGAGAGTGAATTTGAATGACGAGAGAATGAAACTTATCTATTAAGTTTTCAGGCCACGTCTAAGGACAGCTCAACGCTTACTGCAGAGAAGAGGATGACCATCATCTGTTCTCATTTACAATCTATCACTTGCCTCCAAAGTTCATGTCTCCTCCAGAACTTTTCCGTATCACCTTCAACCAAAAGTCAAATCTCTTCTTACATAATGAGTCCTTTTATTTGTTATGTAACATTTCTTTGGTCGTTTCTTTGGATAAAAGCATCTACAAAATCACTAATGTAAATGTATATCATATATGTAAATGTAACATTTAAATGTTTGATGACAACAGTTTAAAATGAAGTTCCATTTCATAACAATAAATTGTTTAAATTTACCACAACCATCAATTTTATCAAAACTGGTATGGTATAAATGGTATAAAAAAGATGGTATAAAAAAACTTATTATTTAGGTTATGTTCATTTATTGTTACTATTGAAGTTATTGCTCATTGTAAACTTGTGATAATTTATAATAAAACTAATGCTAATTTTTACTTTATATTAGTATAAAAGAGTACTGTTTATTGGTACTTCATGTTAGCTATTTCAAAGAAAGTTCATCAATATGAAATTTGACCAGTTTAATAAGAAGTAACACTATTCATAAATTCACTGAAACACTAAAAATCTTCAAGCAAAGCAGATTTTTACAATACTGCTCAGTGAGGCTGCAAATTCACTGGAGTCTTCTGTCTCTAGAGCATCTCTCCACCAACCGTTTATGAAACATATATGATATTGATTCAGCCCATGTGTTTCCATATAGCAGCATCTCCCTGTTGGTCTATTTCTTTCTCTCAGATTCATCTGTTCAAAGGATTTTGTAGCATGTTTGTACACGGATGCACTTTACCATTACGCTCGTGTCTTTGTTTATTCTTCTGTGTATATTTGGTTCTCAGTGGTTCTATATAACACGTGTTCAGCGTGCTGTGTGTGGTGGGTTGATGGGATGCGTGATGGGAACTCTTACCCGGAACCGCTGTCAGGAAAAGCATGTCTCTGTTGTTTATGAGGACCTTCAGGAGATTGAGGAAGGCCTTGGTGCGGAAGATTGAAGATGAACTCTCCAGACCACAGATTATCTTCATACCAAAGTCCTGCAAATAGTCATTCAAACTGTTTAGTGCTGTTTGTTAGTCTGCATGCATTATTAAAACAGACCGGAGGCCTCTGGACATTCAGTGTGGCGTAAGCTCCGATTGTCTGACAGTAATTTGACAGGTGCTATTACTTACACCACGAGGTGCAGGAGGGTATGGAAAAGCCCCCTAAATGCACTTGATATAAAACAGAGGTTAATAAGCTAATAAGTTCCACAGCATTAAGTGGGCAGCAAATCAGGAGGAATTGATTAACTTCTGCTATCAGCATAATTGGGGGGGAGACTGTCAAAAGCAAAACAATCCAAAACATTAGGATTAACTACAGCACCAGGGAGGGAGTTAATTAATTTCAAACGCACCTACTGTACTCTCTGCATGGATCGTAATTACATCAACAGTATTCCAAGCTGCACTCTGAGATTGTGCCACTTCCTTACCCAATTAGTCCAGTTGCTTGGTGCTTCATTGAAATTTAAATTCTATGTCAGACAATGTATGAATAAACAAGTTGCGTTCTGAACTTCTATTTGTCAGGAGAATTAAACAGAGAAATCTACAACAGTTTATAATTGGTCCAGAGGTGATCCAAGAAGTTTTAGGCACTAAAGGCACAAGAGGCACAAGATTAGGCACAAGATTTTTCCCCAATATTTAGAGTGAAATTGGAAATTTATCTATGCAAATAGATACAGGTCAAAGAAAATTAGCATTGTTAATCTGGGAGGGCCATGAAGGGAGTATACAGTGACATTTAAATCAATTTCTACAGCCCATTTTCCAATTGATTACCACTTCAGATAATAAAATATTTCACTCATTCCTGATACGCGGTCTGCATTGATTCACAAGCTGCTGAGCAAACCTGGCAAAAACATACACCAGTATATGAGGAGAAGGTTGAGAACTTCTGACAGAACTTGTGAGAAGAGATATAGTGGTTAATAATTCCTGGTGAAAACTGGACATGTTGTTTCCTGAAAACTGTTTAACAGTCTCTGCCCTTCTGTATAATGAAACACTCATTAGTTTAGCAATTTCATTTTGAGCAATTATCTGTAAGTAGTTTAAATAAATTATTTTGGCCTAGTATTGCCCTGCTTCAATTTACGTAGCTAAACAATAGCAATGAATAGACACTATAGCATTATTAAAATGAACAATCCATATTTCTAAAAGACTTTGCTACTAGAACAATTAATATAGTACTAACAATAATCAAAGTAACTTGAACAGCAGCAAGAGCAATAGTGAGGACTCTTCTGGCAGCGTTACACACGAGAGAATGCTGAGTGGCAGCGGGTTATAGCACCTGTCAGCGCAGTTGCTTTAGAACACCATATAGTTGCTGAGACAAACAAAAACGGCCCAGTCTTAAAGTTGTTGACTGATGAAGTGCTGGCAGTACTCAGAACGATACAGGCTGTCAATACTGCACACGCAACACAGAAAGAGACAGCACAGAGTGTACAAAGTGTGTGCCACAGCTAAAGAAATCAAAAACTCATTGACACTACTTTCTAAATAAATAAATAACAAAAAACAGTGCACTATATGCAAGCTTAGTATAAATGCACAACATCTAGTCAAATATCACATATGTATGGAAATGGATTAAATTATATATATTATAGATTTATATGTATAGATTTATAGAGTATATGTATAGATTTAGACTTGTCTCTGATGACTAAAAATATTTTGTGTGACTTATGTGGGAATGCATCAAAACCAGTAGATCAAATTCTCATATGTTTCTATATTCTGTACCATTACTTGGTCGCACTTATTAAAAGATAGTCATTAGGCATAAAGATAGTAGAAGGGCAGACTAAATAAAATTTTAAATAGCATGTTTTTTTACAGCTGACCTTGACTTTGAGAGCACACTTTTGATCTGGCCCAGTCAATACAAATATGGTTTTATATTCCACTGTACAGCTGATAACAGAGCTTAGAGAATGCATCAGTTGTTGCCTTGGTAACATGAGCATTAACAAATTGTATGCGATATAGTGAACATGTAGAGGATGAACAGATATTTCTGTTTTTTGGTCAACTTTTTACCTGATCTTTATTTGCTAAATAACAGAAAGGGCACAACTTATTTACATCTCTCAAACAGCATGCCTGGCTGGCTACGAGAGAAACTGGTAGCCAGGCAACCAAACTGACCAATCCTGAATTGCGACATCACCACACACATTTTACCTGCATAATTCAGTGAACCATACTGAAAACTGCAACCCGAGAACAGTTTGTAATCATGCTATAACTGTTCTTAGAACCGTTTGGCCTGACTGTGGAAAAGCGTCTACTGAGAAATAGCGCGCGTCAGAAAGAGAAATAAGTGCTATAGCAGTTCAAGTGTGAGAGTGTTCAGAAAAGCATTCTGAATGCAACAAGGTGTATAAAATCTGAGCCTGTCCTTTGGGTTTCAGGAAGTACAAAACACTCTGTTCTCAGGACAGTTGTAGGTATGCTCCACTGCTCCTAACTTAACTCAAAGACATCTCACCATGGATTTTACACGCTGGAATTGCCATGTGCATCTGAAGTGTTGGCAACGCAGCACACTTTTTTTCCAACTATTTTAACACGCTCAATAAAAAAAAGAGACGAGAGAGTGAATACTTTCTGAGCACAATTATATATAAACACACACCTGTACATACATACATTTTATACATGGTGTACATTAAATAAATCCATTAATAATTAAGGCCATAACATCATCAATATTTAAATATATAAAAATGTTTGTTGAGCGTATACTTCAGTTTATGAATTATTCAACTGTGAATTATGCACTCAAATCCCTAAACCTCACCATGAACATTGCAAAGCAGAATATTGAATAAAAAATAATAATAATAAAATAGAATAATTTATTCAAGACTGTGCATATGGTATTTGTTCAATACACGTCTAATACTAACACACTACGAAGTACATACCTGTACCAGTCTGTGGGTGCACTCCTGATGCCAACATGGCACCACCAGGCAGCTGAGGATGCTGGGTAATCCCACCTTGTCAATCACACTCTGGAACGCACTCACCAAATAGGAGTTATCTTGCATACGGCTTGAAACTGTAGAGAAAGAGAGCAAGTGGTTAGACTGAATCTTTGATGCATATAAGAGGTGTGTTGATGAAGATGTGTGCTTATCAAGAAGATAATATAATAAAGTGGCACATGCACTTTATGTAGTACGTGTATAATGTTTAGTTTTACTTTAGTTGTTCTAAACCTTTAATTTTAGACAATCTAAGGTATTGCAATTACGTAGAGTTAAATGTACCTTGTGTCGTATATAGGACCTCGGCCCTGGAATGCTTTTTCATTGTGCTACTCTGACTCTAAATGTACACATTTTTTAAAGGTTATTATTTAAAGCACATGGCCACCATATTCTGTACTGATTTTACTGCAACTAAAAGGTTGATGCAATTATGCATTGGTCGATACATTGATATTATATTTTTTGCCTAATAATTTACAACATTACTTGGCTATTTATTTATATCCTTGAATGTCACCTAGCTTGCAAGTTACATTTTGATTTAAAAGCATGGCCAAAAATAAACACACAAAAATGCATTTATTTTTCTTTTGGGAGATGGCTACTGCATTATTGTTTTCAAAGAAGAAAGCAAACCGGCTGTAACCAGGACAGAGAAAGAAGAGGTCGACCCAGATGCCCAACAACAATAAGACAAGTACATCCTCTGTCATCAGCCTCAAGACTGAGAAACAGGATCCTCACAGGTCCTAAACTGGCAGCTTCAATAAACAGCACATGCCAAACACCATTTTTACCTACAACAGTAAAGAAAATATTTTTCAAATAAGTTTGAAAGAGAAAAATAAGATAGCTAAGAAAAATGTAGAAAGGGTAGCTAAAAAAATAAGCTAGCTAATTTTTAGCTTGCTTAAAATAAGCTATCAAAAAAAATTAGAAAAGGAACTAATTTACAAAAAAGGTAGAGCCATGGTGGTAACTGTTAAAGACATGTAATCACTTGTTTTGCCTTTGAAATAATATTCTGATTTGTCTGACATCCTCAAGACGTTTCAATTTTCAGCCGCTTGAGCTTATCCAACCAGCTGGCACCATTCTCTTACATAACCATTTTTCATGATTTGATTAATTCCTGACAAGAACAAAACTCGAGCTCCATTCTAATCTTTTTCTCAAAGAATATCCTGTTTCACATGATTACCCAAGTAAAACGTTTTGCAAATGCCGTTTCATGTTGACTTCAAAAAACATGTACATGTTTAAGTACATCTAAAGGATGGGGTTGTAGGGTTAAATGTGACTCTTTGACGTGCATTCATAAATCTATTATGAAATTTGTAAGCGGGACGTGGAGACCTTTACGAATTTCACGCAATTACATCATGACCTAATAGTCCCTGAACACCCTCCAAACTTCATGAAATAATTTTCTTGAATTTCATACAGCAGCAAATGTGTCTCTCGGATAACGGAGGGCAATATGTAGAGATTTATGGGAGTATTTTTTATGCACTTGGACCCTTGTCCTTGAGCATGTCTCTGTGCAACCGAATCTGCTGGAAATTAAACATTTAACAGCATTCAACAAACGGCAGGCACGCAGAGTGGAGTGAGGAAAATAGCAAATGGAGAGACTGGGCATATCTTAGAGGCACAGTTACACTGTGCACTGCTGCTATGCAATATGGATGTCTTCACTGTAATGTAGTTCCTAGACCCCTGTCTCAAAGCTAAAAGAAAGTTCAGCTTAGACCATGGAAGAGGTGCATTAATACACATACTGTATCTTGGAGGCAAAAGTCAAAGTAGAATATTCTGACGCAATACAAATAACATAGTGGCTCCTCCAGAGTCCCTGGCTCTACCGTCTCTCTTTGTGCTGGAGTCTGGTGGTCTGGCTTCATGGAGTCTTTAGGTAATGAACTCTCCAGAACAGGGGAAATGACTGACAGCTGCTACAGGGTGTGAGAGGTGGGGGAGATGCAGAGCACTTGCTTTTTTTGTAGCGCAAGCCTTGTCAAATCGGCATAGAAAATATAACTAAAATCTACCAGCCTCTGGTTGCTCAATAAGAATTTCAGCTCCACAGGACAAATACGCTCCATTGTAGGCAGGTGCTTTTTAGAATACACACACAGTGAGTCTCCTTCCACTGAGGTGTGAGTAACATGCTTCAGGGATCATCTGACTGCAGTGGTGTGGCAAGTGTTTTGTAGGCTGTCCTGACCAGACTAACTTCAAACTACCCAAAACAAAACCTCCCAGATCACAGAGGCCGTGTACTCGTTAGATTTTTGAAGTGACAATCCCTAAAGTGAATCACTGTTATTGTTTGCTGTGTGTATGAAACAGAGAAGTAACTCCTTCTCTGAATTTGCAGAGATTGGCAAAACTAAGTTGTTACTCCTCTTCTGAGAGCTTAATACTGTTTAGTACACATAGACACATAGCTGCACTATACAACTAATTAAATTAAAGGAATAGTTTACCCAAAAATTGATCCTGTACTCACCCTCGTGCAATCTGTGATATGTATAACTTATTCCTTTCCTATCCTTTTTTCCCCTCTCTCTTATGGTCAGTCGTTGATATTTTGTGACTTCTGCATCCTGTACATGCTGAATATTAAGAAATTAACTCCCACACTTTAAACCCAATTACCATTCCCAAAACTTTGCACTGTACCTGTATGCCATAGAGACAACCAATTGATATTGGTATCAATATATAATACTAATACTAATAATAATAATATGATTCAATAATATGAATAATAATGATATAGCAATATTAACATTGATATTAAATTATAATCAGGCAAACCCAGAAAAGTGACAAGAATGCATTTATGTAAATTTTAGTTTGTTGCGAATGCGACAAATACGTTCTGATTGGCTGTGTTTGTTGCATCATGTTGCATTTTCAATTTCAGTGCAGACAGACAAATTACTTGTCGCCGGAAACCTGTCAGGCTTGGACCCAGTGTAAGCCGGATGCCTTGCCCAAATCACGCTGCTCATCTATGCCATGAGCTCTGGCTGATGCGCTGCACATAGCACTTATTCTGGTATATGTTTATATATAAACTAGCGGCTGCCTCCCAAACCCACACAGTGTCAGACTTACAGGGGCTACGAGGTGAGGACAGCTTCTCACCAGAGATCTGTCCTCCAATCTCTGCCTCCTTCTCTCTCTCCCTCACACACCTCTGCTGAGCTTCCCAGCTCGATTCTTGCCTCAGGCCATGCTCAAACCAAACTTTACTGAATTTATGTATTTCTCCCAAATTCTCTCTCGTAACATCAGCAGTCAGTAACTCGATACGGTAACAGGAGGTCAAACCTAAACTAGTCTACATTTGTGAAACAGTCAATGTGCAAACGGAAACCAAAAGTGGAGATGTACAAAAAAAGTTTAACATCTTGAAAGGGAAATTACGTAATTCCTTTGACACAGATTCATTGTATCAACTGCTGCCCCACACAAAACTCCCATTATTCCTGTGTTTTCTGTGTGGTTGCTTACTGCCGCATCCCCGAGAATCTGTAAAATTCTGGTCCCTGCAATATATAAATAGATGTATATGACTGGAGTCATATGTTCTGTGTAAGTCATATTTACATCTGCAAGCTAATAATTATATTTCATGTTTGAGCCATAAATGTATGGGAAATGTGTGAAAAATTTCAATACTCTGTTTTTTATAACATAATTTTTAAATATTACATCATGCTAGCCTTACAGATGAGAATGCAATAATTAGTCGAACTTGCTAAGTGTCACTGGCATATTGCAACCATCTGGAAAACCATTAAAGGAGTGAATTTATGCTAAATTATGCTGATTAGGCTCATTTTTAAAATAACTAACATTTTTCATAAGGAAGTACAGGTGTTTTTTACAGCTACACACTTGCACAAAGCTATTTTGGGTTTCTATGTGTGTGTTCATGAGAAAAGAGATTACATAAAGCCTACAGAGGTCACCTCTGTGTGGCTCTTTCTAACAACATGTGCATCTGTTTGAAGGAGCTGCACACCTGGCCCTGAATAAAGGACTATGTAAATTGCCTCAGCCAGGCAAGCCTTTCATTAGTGTGATCTCACTGTTGAGCTCTTTCTCTCTCTCCCAGCATCAATCCATTCAGTCCCAGGCATATAAACATCCTTTTATTCTGGCTAATGTGGGCTCTCCCAATCAAAAACCTGAGCCGGTCAAGACACAGAGGATGGAACATGCTGATTAAAGTCAAGATGAAACAGCACTCGCAACCCATTTTACTTACGTAATTTTATGCATTACCAAGCGAAAGTATATTTGACAAAAAAATGCAGGGCAGGATTACCTACGTAAAATCGCTGGATTGGAGGTTGGCGTTGCATACCAGACCTGAACAGGGACTTAGTTGATTGCAATGGACTAGTCCTCCTTTTTGAAGAGACTTTTGACTGGGGTTTAAGTTCCCCCTGAAAAGCTTCTCCAAGTACTCTAATATTAATGTTTTTGCCTATTAAGTCTCACCTTTATTGCACATGTCAACAGTAAAGATGTACAACTTTCGTCAACATATGTAACTTATTTTCTAAAATAAATTTAGCAGAGGTCAAGCTATTATAGAAATGTTTATATTTACATACTTGGGTTATCAATTTGTACATTTACTCAATAGAGCACCAGCTGCTGTAATAGAAACTTATGTGAGTTATGTTGGTCTTTGGCTGCTGATTAACATTAACCAATAACCTACAAAGTCCTAAGTGACATCATCCAATAGTATTTTTACAGACATTCTTGCTGGAAGTCAGACATGTTTTGTTCTTCTGCATAATGTGCACTGATGAATTGTGAACAATAAAAGAAAAACATGTATTATAAAAATAAATAGAGTAAAGTGTGATTTCATGTTGACGTTGAACAGAGCTTTGCTCTTCATCCAAAATAAATGGGAGCCGGTATGAACATAAAATTATTTATCCAGATCCACATCTACCATTGATAGCCTTTGGTAAGAAAGTTGTGTGGTCCTTAAGGTCAACACCCTCAATAATGTTTCATCGTGACAAGCCTCTGGGTGATGAGTATGTAATGGCTGTTCATGACTGATTCAGCAGAGCAGCTTGGCTAAACGCATGGGAAAAAATGTGTGTGGAGTTGTTGGGTGTGTTTGATTACAGAGGAAAGGAGATCACAGGCAAAATCACATTGCTATAAACTGCAGCGCGGTTCTCACAGACGTTCATATAGAGAGTCATATAAGGGTCAGCACGCTCTACAGAGAAGCATTACAGGCGAAGCTAATAGAGAGGGGATGAAATATGCACAGTGTGTGTGTGCGCGTGTAATAAATATTTAATGGAGTAGTATGATGCCCAATTGCAGCCCAGGGCTCTGCTACACGCCACTTACAGTGAGCACAACCCTTTCATCATCCATCCGTCCATCCATCCATCTACACACACACACACACAGCTCTTCCAGCTGCAGTCTGACCTCAAAACTGTCTGCATGCGGCTCTGCCTGTCTTTCTGAATTAGGAGCATTCTCACTCTCGATAGAGCACACAATATTCTCGGCTGGCTCTGTTACTCATCTTCTCTGTGTGTGTTAGGCACTTTCCCCCCTCCCCCAACTCTCTCCCATCATCACCTCCTGCCCTTTATTCTCCTGCTCCTTTAATTCCCTATCGCTCCAGCTCTCTCTCTTTCCCTCTCTCTCCCTCTATTTCTGATGTCTTGTTTCCTGAGCTCAGCTCTCTCTGAATCAGCAGAGGTTCTCAAACAGGTCAGCATAGTGAGGCATTACAATTACTGCCTACATCAGCCTGGAAACACATGCGCTCACACAGACGCAGATTTATTACTGTACTCGTACAGAGGCTAAAAATGCATGATTCTAATGTTGTGGAATCAGCTGAATTAAATTAGGCCCCATTTCTTTCATTGCTTTCCAAAAATTGTGGCGTTACGCTTGCGGGGTGTAATTAGCATGTAGCAGGAGCGGCGGCTTCAGGAAGTCGCAGCAGCATCTGGACGTTGCCTTGGCTCGAATCATGTCGCTGTCAGTCTAGACCTGCTTTCAAGAGAGTGATCAACTGCACAGGCTAGTGGCAGTGCTGCTGGGAAGAACGAGAGAGAGCGAGAGAGCCCGGGAGTGAGAGAACTGGAGGAACAGCGGCTCTTATTCTGATTACTGAGCTTATTACTGCCAGGAACCAGATCTGCTTATAAGCTGTATGCCTTAGAATAGAGTTATACTTTTCTTTCTGTCTTCAGCTGTCTCTCTGTTTAGGTTTATTGTTTGGTGGTGTATCTAAAGATTCAGCTTTTCATTTGCATCAGCGTGCAGAATAACATATAGCTCAGTGTATATCTACACACGTCAAACACAAGCTGACTGCGAGTCAAACAAACACACAAGGTGCAAGATTAATGCTCACCTAAGTGCCAAATGAGAATAACTGCTGTAAACTGACTAGCTGAACTTTTTGAATAGGAAAATATTAAAATAAATCATCTAAAAATATTCTCACTGACAAATCAAATAAAATAATTGTTCTTCTAAACAAATGTTCTGCTAAAGTGACTGACTTTGTGATTATGAAGAAACATGCACCAAAATGCAATTTTGGATCCTGCAAGACGTCCAAGTCTTTTTATTTTTTTGTAAAATAAATAAAGTGTGCCATTACTGTGTGTCTATTTTTACTGCCATCCTACACTAGATAATTGACAAAAACAGTACACCCATTTCCAAAAATTGCCAAGGAAATTGGAGCTTGCTATTTGGGTGTGCAATATTGTCCTTCTAAAGCTGAGACTAGTGTGATGTCATTGAGCCATTTCTAAACTTTAGAAAGATGATGCATTAAGAACACATTTTAAAGAACACAGAAACATGCAACAGTTAATATGATAATGGTCATCATTTCTAGAATATGAACACCAAACAAACCTTGAAAGTTCAAGGAAAAGAGATGAAGTCCAGTAAGAACTTTAACCAGCTGAGACTATAAATTTAACCACAGGCAAAAAAGCGATGAGACAAAAAACTCAAATGCTGGATAAGCAGGATGGAGTAGAGGGCTAAATTGGGGCACATTCACTAGAGGGCACAACTTCATGCCAATTTTTGGCTGCTGACCAACTTGAAATCATTATTTGAAGAACTACTGCCAAACAACAGCTATACAAACATAACTTTTCTCACACAATACCTGCTTTAAACGTTACACTGACATGTAGCTCCAGTCTAAATTGTCTTCCTAATGGCTGATCTTCTGCAGCTAATAAAGGAATAATGAGGGAGTCTGTATGATGCTCTGTCCCCTGTGAAAGAAAAGCTCTCAACACTCACAGTAAACACTGTCTGTTCACACTGGAGTTGATCAGTTTGATGTGTCTCCATGCATATGGCTTCCAATCTTCAACAATACAGGCCAGTGTGGTTAATTGCTACTGAGACAATCTGAGGTGTGGTTCTGTGAGTCTTTCTGCTGCAGGTGAGTAAGCGAGCGAGTGTGAGCGTGTGTGACTGACAAGCAAGCGCGCTGAGCGCCCTTGACTCACGGCAGGCGAATAATGCCTATAAGGGCTGGGGGAGGTTCGTTATCAGAAAGATTCCCCCGCCCCCTGCGCGCTCATTGACGTACACACATGATATGGCTGCTTACACACACTCTGCGAGGACAGTGTAGCAGTCTTACCCCTTCCCGAAGGCACCTCATTAACACGGTGTAGGCGGCAGCAGGAACGACCCACAATCCTCCTGGGCGCTCTTTCTTCTCTTCCTGCAGGGGAAGGAAAGTTTGTGTGTGCGCCAGTGAGCAAGAGAGAGAAAACTATTACAGTGACTCATTGGGGGAACAATTAAAAGCAGCAAAATGCAGCAATCGCCATAATGAGGCTAAATAAATAAAGTCCCGCATCTGTAAATAAGACACTCAGGCAGGTACAGGCAACCAAGCTCAAGTAATGAGAAATGATCGCATCAGTTAGAGGTGGAAACGTCAAATGCAGCAAAGCAACATTATACCTCTGATTTAACCTCTGACGCTCACGTTTAGTGCAGCACTGAGACTGACAGGCAATATCAACAGCAGCTCAAGGCCTTAACATCAGCAACAGCTGATTTTATTTAATTCTAATTCCAGTGGCATTACATATAGTAGCTACAGATTTAATGTAAACCCCTTTTACACAGTGATCCTACCAGCAAATTACCAGAATGACTTTACTGGTATGCACAAATACTCCATCTTTTTACTGGTAACATACTATTCACACATCAGTACCAAAATACTGATAAACTCTTTAATGTTATTAATGATGAGTGGGCGACAAGATTAATTTATCAGTAAAGGTGGCTTTGTGAAAGGGTCTATAGTTTAAGTTAAAATAATAAAGTCTTACATGGAATGTAAGTGATGGTACATTACGCATGAAGGTAATGACTGTATTTCTCAAAAATTGTATAGATTTGAATCAAATGTCTGTCACTATAAGGAAGTTTATCTGAATAAATCTAAAGCCTGTAATAAAGGAAAACAACTGATTCAGATTGCTAATGCATTTAAACATATACACTGAACAAAACAGAAAGATTAATTTTACTTTAATTTTATCATTAATTAATACTCTTACAAACTTTAATTTTATAATTATAATTTAATTTTTTAACAAACTTTAACTCAATAGATGAGGAATTAAAGCATTGTTAAATTTTACACTCTGTCATTTGGAACAGTGTGTATATTAAAGTGAATGATGGCCACAAGTGAGCCTCTCTGTGGACATTATGCTCTAGTAGAGAACTTCTCAAACTTTTTCGAGGGCAATTTAAAATATGTTGTCATGGGAAATCAGTTTAAAAGGGAAAACTCCACCCCCCAGTGGCTGCTCTGCCACATCTAAAAATCAGGAATGAGTGAAAGAATTAATTTTTTTCACCAGTTCATTTACCTCTTCCCGTTCTTTGCAGATAATTAAGAACAGGATGAATCTTACCTTCTGACAAATCTGTTTTTATTCTCCTCAGTAAATATTTTACTAAAGGTGCAGTTGCCCCCAAAACATCAGAATGCATAAGCCACGCTTACAAATATATAAATGTTGGAATTAAATTAGATTAGAAAAATACTGAATATAACATTTATTTTAAGAGCAAATGGACTATTAATAGACTATTTAATAATCATTCTTTTACATTTTTATGTAACAGACCCAATTACAACCTCTCTACAAGCATAGATTACCTTAGTAGATCCCTTTAGATCTATCCATTAGATGTATTTATAAGTGAAACTGACCTACAATGTTTCACATTTCTAAATGCACCTTTATAAGAACAACACAGTACGTTTTATTCCATGATAGACTGAAGAAAACTGATTTAGTATGGGAGCATGTATACGATTTTATAACCTGGCTAGTATCACTTCTATTCATTATGTCCTAAAGACCATATCAACAATTTTCCACCAGGGCTGCTATTGACATTCATACTGTCAAAACCTACCGCTCACATTTCTAAAACTGAGAGGCGGGAAAAAGTCATTAAATAAAAGCAATCAAGGCCACAGCGTTCCCCACCCTCTCCCTGTGCTCAGAGCTAATACAATCGATAAAAGCTACTATTGTACTGCATGACCCTGACAAACACAGCAGGAAGTGAGCCACGTATACAGGTCCAACAAAGCATGTTATCTGTCATACACGGTTCCCTTACTTCAGTCAATAAAGCCATCAGATTAAGGTTGACCTAAAGATGTCTAAATGTCTGAAACATAGGACAAAAATTGTAGACAAAGAACAAAAGTGAAATGAGACTCTAAAACAGTTGGTGCCCCAAGGCAAAAAAACTATTCTTATCACACTGTTTGTGTAAATGCAAATAAAGAAACTGTGTGTAAAATTGTCAGCAGTGGTCTTTACTGTCAGGGGGTACACATGGCACAGGAAACCACTTAAGTTATGAGGTGGTCCTAATGTCGAGATGGTCCTAATATTGGGGGGCGGTTGTGTTTATTAATGTCATGGAATACTCTGACGACCATTACTGCTTGTGAGGGACTTATGAAAAGCAAATTGAACTGTCTGTTACTAAGGGCCTAAGACAATACACATTTCAGGCTGCTGAACAACAAGTTTCCAAGCCAGTATTTGATCTGGTGTTTAGTCTGTCTAGAAACCAGTGTGGAGGTTCTGCATTAATAAATCACAAATGTAATATAATAGACTGTATGACATTACACTGGATCACTGTAACATGCCAGTATGTTATGTATTATCTTATATTCGTCAATAACAGTCTTTAAGGGACATTTTTGTTGCACCAGTGAATCAATCAGATAGCGCTGTTCGTGGTGGAATAAAGCATTGCATTGCTGCACAGTCAATTTTGTATTATGTAGGTAAACTCCAAATGCAATGACTTGACCTCTGCAATATTTTGCCCTGTAAAAATGGACCTAAGAGCTTTTTCTCCATTGTACGAGTAGAACGCAATAATTGGTCTAAGTGGTATTTGTACCACCCATCCTGCAAGGTGATTGGACAACTGGTTGAAAATAATCACATTGACATTAGCAAAATAAATTCTTAGCTACTTGCCAGCTTCTAGTGTTTTCAAAAATGTGATGCCTGCAAACCATTAAAAGTTTGTTGTCCAAAGGTAAAAATGCTTTACTTTAACGCTGCAATCTATAACTTTAGCTATAGTGCTATAACTCTCTATCATCATCTTCTTGAAGCATAAAACTGCAGGATTTGAGGTAAGTAGACAGTTTAGAACATTGATCGATTATGTACTTGCTCAATAACTAATTTTTGTTCAATTTAAACCAAAAAGTTAAAACAAATTGCAGCTGCAATGCACTCAGTCCGTGTCCAACCACTTTTAGAAAAAATATTTTTGCACTTCACAGCAAGGACAAACACACAAAGCTACGGTCTTTGGCATTAGCATTTTATCATCTTCACTGAGTGCTCAGATGACTTGGTATATATGCTTCTTTCTCTGCAGCCGTTCTCTCAGTAGGGTGCTATGCAAATTGGGCCTCTGTAGCACTGTGGCCCCGTGACTGTTAAAGTCTCATAAGTGATGACTTTGCAGGCAACAGACGGCGGCTATGTTTGATGACTCTTGGCTGAGAGACACGCAGAGATGATTCCCGTTACACACGGAGAAACAAACAAGGCTAAGCTGTTTTATTCAGTTGCGCACATGCTAAGTAATTCCTCCTCTAGAATGTGTCATTATCATCAGCAAACACACAAACACCGCTATCACACACACGCCCACACAAACACACACACACAACATTATCCTGCTTTAGAAAACATCATTATCACTGACACACACGGATACCCTGCAGTGGTGAGTATTAGAGGTTTAAGCTGTAGAGATGGCATGCTGGAGAAGACCACAGAACAGCATGGCAGGATTCTCACATGCTCAAACCGCTGACCTGGAATCAGATTTGAGTTTAGGCTGAGAATAAGAAAACTCAAGATGGAAGAGATTGAGACTGATCCTAGCTGAAGTCTAGCTGGCTCGTTTTTTAACATGTATATTCACTATATTAATTAATATTGCCCCATGCATCCAGTTTGTGTCTTTAAAGAGGATCCTATCCTTAAAACAAACCAAGGTAATCCAAAACTCTATCTCTGTTTTGGTTTAAATATTTAATCTGTTTCCTCTAATCACAATTTCCACTTTAATAGGGTCTTGTGTTTAAAGAACAGCTGGCTCTGTTTATATATCTGTAGCTCTGATCAGCTAGATAGCAGAACGTGCATGTAGGTGCCACATCAGGCCTTGCATAATTAATACACCTCATTAGTAAGTTTTATATTTCACAAGTTTTTTTTCACATCATTTTCTTTTGTTGCCATATGCAGCTTATGATGTCATATAATTCATCCATTCACACTACATCTCATGACATCATATCACATACCCATCCTAACTACAGATCACAATGGCATAATGTCACATATCCCACCACACTATAGATCATTGTCATATATTCTCCACTTTACAGATCATGAAATCTTAAAAATGATGTCATAAGGTAACATAACCATCCACACTACAGCTCGTGTCACATCATTTCATCACATATCCATCCACATTATGTTTGATGTCATAATGTAGCATATCCTATTAAGAGTCCCACACTTTTCACTGGTTTAGGGGTTAGATCAAAAACAGCGTCGTATCAAATGTAAAACAACCTTTACATTTAGTTTCCCAAAAAAATGGATGGGAGACACAAAAGACGAGAGAAGTGTGGAGTCACCAGTCTATGAGACTGATCAGCTGAAGCTCACAGGATCAATATTATTCAGTGAATCAGTGAGACAAACACTGTCAAACTGTCTCAGACGTCCACCGGGCAAGTGAGGGAGAAACAGAGTGCCCTTGATACTGTCTCACTGCTTTCCAATCACACTGATACTCGTGTGCCACTTAAAATTCCACTCTGAAATACTCACTCCCTCTGGCACAGATGGCGATGTCTTTATGCCACTGACAAAATCTGGATTTTTAATACATTTCACTGTAAAATATATAAGGGAGAAGGAACTTTAAAATGATTAAAATAAATAAAGTAACAATGAAACTGGTTCATCCCTGTGGTGCCTCCTTCGGATGGTTCCACTGTAATTCTTAGTGGAGTGTAAATGGGATTGGTCAGGGGAAATACTGTCAGGCTTTTGTGAGAGAAACTGTAAATTTAGGCTAAGGGCACGGCGGATTTCTAGTGCCAAGGACAATGATTAATTTACCACTTCATTAGACTAGTGCTCAAGTATTCATGGAGAACACAGACACAAAGGGTCTCCGAGCAGATTAGAGAGCTGAAAGAACGACAGGGAGAGATGGACCTACTGTTTGCAAGATGGAGAGAGAGCAAGAGAGAGAGAGAAAACTTTTCTGCTCTACCTGTAATTTCCTGCCTTCTGCATCAAGCGCTTGTGCAAAATATCTATTTATAGAAGCTTTTATAGTTGCCTTGACGACAAATTAGCCCAAGTTTCTTTTAGATGTTGGATGCTGCCTATGGGTGAAACTTAGGTGTGGGGATACTCCGATTTCAACATTCACACACTATTAAATTACATGGGCAGTTCCTACAAAATAACTATTTCATCATAACTTGTTGTACACCCCTCCTGTTATTCCAAAACTGTTCTGTTTTTTCATGAAATACAAAATTATAATGCAGCTTTTCTGATAAAATGGCAGTTAACAGTAACCGTCTCTATGATTTCTGCAATATATTTCTAATCTTTTGAAGCCATACATAGATTTGAAGAGTCACCATTTTTAAATTCTGGACATGGGCTAAACCCACATTTTAGTGAGGTTTATTGGTAAATAATGATTTTTGGCACATAAATTACTGTACAGCTTCAGCAGACTTGGCATGTTTTATAAACCACTTTTATGGTGTTATTTGTTTTGTTTTTCACAGAGCGTGACATCCCCTTGTGACTATAAACAGACTAAAAATACTCCTTTTGTGTCCCACAGAAATAATTACACCATATGAGTAAATAATGACAGAATTTAACAGTTCAGGTGAATTCTTATTAATTCGGCTCTGCTTTTCTCTCACCATTGAAAGACAGACGGAGAGAGAATTCAGCATGACAGGATTGGCTATTCAGACACAGAACCCCTGTAGAGCCCAGCATAGAAAGACCGTCACCCTGAGCTCTTCTTCAATACCGACCCACTGAGACCAGAACAGCGAAACCATGGAATATTTTTCTGAGAAGCTACAGAGCTCGAGTGTGTATTGTGGGAACCAGTAATTCAGCCACGCTGGGTTACGACGAACGGCCATTTTGTGCCGCTGTCCGCGCCCAGCCAGGGTAGTGCTGCAAAATCCTCCATTAACAAAGGTGGGGAAGTTGATGGGGAAGCAGCAGAATAAAAAACAAACCTGTGTAAAATCTAGCATGGGGTAGAAGCATTTAATATGAACAACACAGGGCACTGTTTTTAATTAGCTTTAAATATTGCAAAAAAGAGACAAAAATAATTTTTCTCAGCTTTTATGAAATTTGGAGCTTTTTCTCAGTGGAAGCTGAGAAAAGATTTTGTTTGACATTTTCTCAGAGAATTTGCAAAACAAGCAAACGCGGCAAAGCTACAGTGACACCTGCTGGTTTTCTCATAATTTCAGGCACATTTTAATAATTTTGAATATGGCTGAATATTTGCTCTCTGAAATACGTCCTCTCTGATTTCCAGCAATCTGACTCTCTTTACTGTATTCCTCCTACAACGCAAAGATGAATAAGAAATTTCACGATTGAATAAATTTCTCATAATTTAACAACCTTTATACCATCCCTGGTGTTTGACTTTGTTGTATTAAATAATATTGATAATTTAGTATATATAACATAAAATAATAGTATCAATTGCAATTAGCTTTTCTTCTCTAACAAATGTATTTTTTCACGACAGAGAACACATTAACCTCCAGAGTCACATGGGTTACTTTTATGATGGATGGATGCACTTTTTGAAGCTTCAAAGTGCTGAACCCTGATCAGAAGATATTATTTAATTTAGCTCCAATTGTGTTCAGCTGAAGAAAGTAAGTCATGAATGAGAAACGTATGAACACATTGTTCTGGGGTGGAGTTTTCCTTTAATGAACAAGAGTCAACAGGACTATCCTCTTCTCCATGCAGTTGAATAAATCTGAAATCTTTTTTAGCCTATTTTAATCTAATTTTTAGCCTAACTGTTCCTTGAAATACATAAATATAGAGTATATACGGCTGGTGTTGGATCTCATTGAACAGTAAAGCTGTCCTATTCGTTGCTTGGTGACTGAAGTGTGGAGATAGAGGCTGTAATCCTGCGAGGGGCCAGTGAGACACATGCCTGTCATTCCTTCCACTCAGAGGCTGAGGGCAGACACTCGAGCAGACACTCGCAGACTGGCACCAGTAGTGACATCTGATAATATTGTACATCTGTTGTGTTAGCTAAAATAGATACTTTAGCATTGTAAAGTATACTGTTGGACACATTATGAACTTGACAGAATGTACTACATTTTGCCTTTGCACATTAATAAAACTGTAGCAAAAGAAACTGCAGTACTGAGAGAGAGAGAGAGAGAGAGAGAGAGAGAGAGAGACCACAAGAGGTCATATTTAGATAAAATTACTAACCGTGACATTAGTGGGACACCTAGTGGCCAAAATAGGAATTTATAAGATATTGTGGCAACAGACGTGTTAAAATCCTCTCATTTAAAGTTCCAGTATAAACAGGGAAATCTCCTCTGATTGATGAAAGCACAGGAAGAGGAAGCACATTTTCAGACTGAGGTGAGTACAGCAGGCAGTCACAAACTATTGTTCTACTTCCCTCATTCCAGCACAACCCATTCACAGTTATCTACACCTCAACACCAGCGAAAAGAAAAACAAATGAATAAATGTGCCAAATTTAAAAAAGCACTACAAAACAAAACACTAACAAATTGGTGTGGACTACTTCAAATAATGAATGATCTGAATACAACAATGAATTAATGCAATGATAATGAATGAATGCAATAAACATTCATGTGATAAAATATGGATGGATACAGTGTTAAAAATCATACTGAAGCAGAGATTACAGTACTGTAATACTTTATTACAGTAAGTGTTCAAAGCATATTTCAAACTGGTCATGCTGCAGTACTGGGGGATTGTGTAAATGTTGATTTTGTACTGCGTGTGTAAATGTTGACCTGAGGCCTGCGTTGCTGAGAGTATTTAACAACAAACTGATAATACTGGGCATGACACTATGTTGGAGAACAGCTGCCGTGTGGAACAGTTGAGCAAGTCTCTTTTCACAGAAAGGAAATATACTGTAGTGCCTCAGTTTAGGTTTATTTATAACAACCAGTTCCTTTTATAAGGACATCAATGCAAAAATACAGAAATAAATATAGACTGTACTCTGATGTCACCACATAGAACTTAAGAAACTGAATGGTAAGCCTATTACCATTTTTTTGAGACAGGAGACTTTTTAATACAGTGCGTCACGTGTGCTGGAAATGAATGAGTCTCTCTGTGGTTACAGACACAGACAGGTGCACAGGTAACAAAGCAGGTAAGTTTAGCACATGACACTGTGGCCATGGCTGATCCGGCCTGACTACAGAACAGCACACACCTGCTGCAGAAACTAAGACCAGTCCTCCGAACTGCAAATCGCAAAATAGATACTACAGATAATTTCTTGTAAATGACATTCAAAGTATTTTTGTACCAAAACTAACTGGAGCAGCTCTTAGAATCTAAATACTGAACAATATTTTTAAACTAAATATTTTAGCTATTCTGTTAGTATTGTAAAACACTGAACAAGTTATTAGGCAAGGCCTATTACATCACTCCGTTTACATATCACTATATAGACATCTTAACACTACTGAAAAGCTATCACAACAAGTCAAAATGGGTTTCTGAGATCTGAGATTTTTAATAAATAATGTAGCGTGAAAAAAGTAGCAGTGGCAGAATTTAATGCAGAATATATCCAGTAGATGGTGCTGCGGCTCAACAAAAGAGATTTGCTGATATTATGCCGCTGGTATCATGTCCACTGGCAAGCCAGAGATAAAGAGATAAAAGTGTTGAAGTGTAGTGAGATGAACTGACTGCTCAGTGCATTCCACTGTCCGATCTCTGTTGTTGATAAGCCTTTTGGAGGGTGAATACGAGTCTGGCCTGAACAGAATACATAGCCCACAGCATTAAACTATTTAAACTTATCATCCAAAAAATTAAAAATGCAGGAATGCTCCAAAATGCAACCCAATGCAATGTAACAAGACACTTTCCATCCTTTACATTAAAATATATGAATTTGCCCCGCAAGTACATTATATATATATATACTTTTGATATGCAATTCTGATATGTTGTCTAATAGAATGACAGACACTTTAAATGGTTTAAGAAATTGCTAACCTGTGATTCAGGCCCTGTGTCCTTCATCTCTCTAGCCAAAGTGCTTGTTCTTTCAGTTGGTCTAAAGCTGTTTGATTACAGTAACAATGTAGAGCACAGTGATGTCATGTAAACGAGAATGAAATCATTCATAACATTCTTAGGCACGTTCACAGATAAGCTGAGCTGAGGTACCTGAGGGGAATACAGCCTCTCCAGCTGTCCAGACTTTGGCCTAAACTCAATCACATTATCTAAGACACAAAGAATTCTAAACATCACAAAAAAAAAGCACTGATTAACTGTCTAATATTTGGAAAAATGATTTGGAAAAACCTGTGTAAAGAAAGCAACATGCTCTTACGGAAACAAAATAAGCAACCTATTTATAAACAAAAAAAAATATAAATCACCTGTATGACAGAAAATTCAATAACGCCGTAATTTACTGATGCACTTTGTTTAGAATAATTATGTTGTGTCAAACAGTAATTTAAACACATCCTTTCCTAAAATGAGCTGCTGTGAAAGAAGCATTTCTACAGATTAAGGTTTAACATGATGTGCAGCACATAAGTGTTTCAGTTGATTCAGGGTTATGTAACGGCACTCTTCTATCATGCAGTCTTCCTCTGATAATGCAATGGAGGTATTAACCATGAGCAATCTAATCCCCTAGTGCACGGATGAGTATGTGTATGTGATTTATAACTGCAGACATAAATCATATGTAGAGCAATGCAAGAACACAGAACATGAGCTGTAGCAGCTCACACAACTGTTATGAGTACGTGCCGGAGGGCCACACACATGCAGAGGGTATGAGGTATACATTCACTTTACAGGTACACAGACCATAGCAGTGGGGCTGGACGTGCTGACTCTCATGTCTGCAGCTTTACCTAACGTAAAGGACTCGCCGAGATTCAGACTGCTTGGGTCAGCAGGTGCTGTCTGCACTTCCTCCACTGTCTGAGAGGCCTCAAGGGCCAAACGCAAGCTAAAACGTATGCAGACACTTAAGACCAATTAAATACAGGAAAAGATCTCACCTCTGGTCATAGGTCATATTTTTTAAAATGTAACATGAAATAAAGAAATCTTAAAAACAAGATCCCCCCCCGAAAATGATCAATGTGAATGTTGACACAGCTTGTCAGCTCTGCTTAACATCTTCCATTCATCCAAGAGCTTTCAACAGTCACATGGTTTTAAAACCATACAAGGCAGAATAATGTCAGAATTATTTATTTGGGTTGAGTAATCCCATAAGCACATAAACACAAATGCTCACAATTCCTCCTGAAAAAATCCATCCAATTCTGTAGACAAACAGTTTCCTGGATGAGATCACAGTGCTCTTTGTTTTGGCCCACTCGCAGCAGCTGACACCAGCTCAAAGCCCACAGCACCAGGGAGTCACAGCCCAACAATACCAAAATTTTATCTTCATACAGACTCTATCAGTACACTAATAACTCAATGAATCAACCTGCTAAGTTTAAAAAAGGCTACACAGACTCATCACTTCCTGACCTGTACTTAAACTGGAAGTCAGTAACTATTGTCCCTCTATGGCTAGTGTCAACAATAATCACATTAACATATGAAATCATAAAACAAATTACTTTGGAACAGATGAAACAGCATTAGTTGTGTTTTCTATGGTGAGACAAAGGCTTTTTGTGCTGAACACACAGACAGATAATAAAGTGTGCCATAGGGCTGTTTGCCCACTCATTGCAACAATACTAGACTGAGAGATTCTGTGCACAAGATGGCCAATGGAATAATACCAAGCACAGACTACCTATGGGCCTTTATGCATGACCAGAACATTAGTGACTGTGCAAGATCACAGGACAGGTTTAGTGTTAACAGAAACTTGAAAGACTTTATATACTGCAGCATTGGCAAACAAATCTGGAAATTAGATTTATACAATGACGGGGTACAAAAATAGCGTACAAGGTTAGGCTCTGGCACAAATAACTCAAAATAACATGACAAAGTAATTAATGCACCGTGAGATCCAGTAATCACAATCAGTGACTGGTTACATTTTAAGAGTAAATTCCCAACCCTTTTAATGGGTCTTTTTTTAGGTCAACCAATGACCAGGCTCTCAAACTCAAAACAAGGTTTAAGAAACCAGGCTCTTAAAAAAATGATTTTGCAATTAAACAATGAATATTTCAATTAGTGTAATAACTTAAAAGTGTCTTACCTTTCTGTTTGGGGTGGAGGATCTTTTTAATCTCATTTAAAATGGGATTAATAGTTTCAGTCATGCTGCACAAAATATAAGGTGGTTTTCCTAAAAAACATAGTACAAGAAAGAGCTGTTAAATTTCTAATGTTGACCTGAAAGCTGTTTTTAGTGTAACACGTGTAACCTCAGAAAATCTCATATAGAACACAGTCTAAAGCCCACAGGTCACTGATGGTTTTGGATTCTCCAGGAACACAATACACAGCAGCAAACTGACAGTGAAGTTACTGCAGCTCACTACAGATGAAAACTATTACAGAAAATCTGCAACTCATTTAACTCTGGAACATATACAGGATTTTCAGACCTATGATAAAAATGCCTTGTATTCCTCTGTGCTACACAACTCTCTGCTACATATTTACATACACGGTTTGTTAATTCAGGTCTCTTGGACTTTTCACTGCTCATGATTTACCATCATGAGAATAAAGTTATAGATACAGAATAAAGTTCAGAATAAAATTCTCCATCTGTACAATTAACGAAATAATAAGAGTATAAACACAACCTGTTGGCCGACGCCAAACATGACAAGTGGCGTTTCAGATTATACAAACACACCTTGCAAAAGTCGCTTGAAATTCAGAGCTAGCTCACTGACAGTGAGAGTGTAAATTCAAACAGACGTTACCGAAAATAAATATTCTCCGTTTCTTGCAAATGTCTCTTCACAATAAAATTGCAGTTTTCTCTCATTCCACGCGGAAAACAGCTGACAAAAAAATAAGGCAAAATTAAAGCGAAACTAACGCCTCTTGTAGGGTGGTTACCTCAGTCATTATACCAAACATTAAAAAAACAAGTTCAATGATCATATCTATGTTTTTTCTTTTGAAATGTAATATAGTGTAAACACAAAACTGTGAAAACAATTATGTAAAGCCATAAACATATATCTAACGGTGATTTGTTTTTAAAAAATTACATTCGTGCACCCCTACTATTGGATGATCCCGTTGCTATGATACGGTGGAGGACGCGTTTGGTAGAATTTGCACTGAGCATGCGCACCCAAAAGACAGCGACTGGTTGATTCTAAGGTTCCAGTCTGTGACGTTTCACCTGTTTCACCGTCTTTGTTATAAATATGTAAAAGTTTAAATACGTGAAAGTTTAAAATTGAATACTTAACATAACGATACAAGTAATCTAGTTTTTTGTTTGAAACAGGCTGTTGAGGAGCCAATGACAGCATGGTGTTGGGAGTGGCGTCACGTTTAGAGAGAGAGAGAGAGAGAGAGAGAGAGAGAGAGAGAGAGAGAGCGCGCGCAGTGTGTGGAAATCGTGTAATGGTGATACCGGCTTTCCATGTTCTGGGTACCGCAACGTCCTATCATTTGGACAAGACGGTCATTTTTATTTGTTGTTCGTACCAGAGCTTCGTTAGTGTTGAGCTACAGATTTTCTGATTTTATTGCAGAGCAGAAACAACTAATTGAGGAGGATCGTTGTTCTACTTTCCATACCGGGTCCATTTATTCAAAGTAGACCCGGCGATCACTGGCTCTGCTTACAGATAAATACGAATAAACTACGGCGAAAACAACGAACAAAATAAATTGGTTTGGGAGCTAGTTTAATCGAAGACAGGATTGTCCGCCCCTTTACTACTTGTTTCAAGCAAACTCTGTCTAAAGCAACGGATTTGGATCATTTAGTGTTATTTTGGATTAAGGGACCTACTTCATCCTGTGGTAAGAAACCATACCATACAAGGTCTCTAAAAATCTACTGATTATGTCTCAGAACCTATCTAGAGAGCATTTGTGGTGTTACATTGAGAAACTGGGGTATCACAGTTGTCTCCATTGTGCTGACATTGTTTAGATTACCTACTAAACCACTGATCACTAATACAACCATCCATTTTATGACTTGACTTTGTCTTTGACTGCAAACTTAAGCAAGCAACTTTAAATAAGCTTTTACTGTAGCCCAATCAGATTACATGGATCCGATTACATCAATCTCATTTATTTAATCATATTACATTTTGATTTTACTTGTGTTAGAGGAGCTTATGGCGAAACTGTGACCAAGCTTGACCTTTAAATATTGACAACATCAAGCCCAATGCCATAGGCCTGCTTGTTACAGTCTTGCATTTGGCTCAGTTAAATGACTGCCTAGAGTTGCTTATTCTTGATAATGTTTTTAACAGCATCAGGTGTTGGAAACTGAAAAAAGCCACTTTCAGATTGCCCTAGAACTAAGTTCTAAAACAGATGGCATTAAGTTCATTTCATCACCTGATGTCCTACTATTTTGGTGTTGATATCATACATCATGTGCCCTACAGCAGGACAGGGTTACTGGCTGTTCAAAAATAAACATGATGGAACTTAAAATGTATATGTATTTGGAATATTTATTTTTTGAGGCAACTTAAAATTTTTTCATAACAAGGTGTAAGGTAGATCAGGGTCAAAAGGCAGGGCAATATTGTGAACACTAGAAAAAAACGAGAGGGGATGTCTTCCATAGACGTCCGCTGGAGGACATTTACTGTATTTGAGCTGACTAAATGCACTACTGAAAAATGTTGTATTTTTCAAAATAGGATCACACCAAAACACAATTTTAATCCTATTCTGACAGATTGCATGCTCGCCCCTTAATATCCCTGCCTGAATCCTTCATATTCCATCATGTTTTCAAAATTCAGGGTGTATCTGAGCTGTTCTCATAAGTCTATCTTTTGTTTCATGTTCATGAATCACAGCTGAGTCTTACTCTCAGACCAGGAGTGTGTAAGAGAGAGACACTCTTCCTTCAGGGTTATTTGTTTCTGCATGTGTGCCTCTCGCATGGGCACTTGTTACAATTAGCCATATGTCCTTTATCATACACGTCAAGCTCTCTCTCTCTTTGGCTTGCAGAAACTAGCTGTCTGGGCAATAGTTTGTATGCATGTGCTCAACTCATTGGACTAGAAACAACTGTCTTCATAGTTCTATTTTAGTCTTTTTATACCTTATATGGTATTGAGATTTCTTTGTGTTCATATTCTCTTACCTATTATTTTAACTAATTTGCTATATTTTATATAACAGCTACATTTGTATTTACATTTAAGCATGTAGCCACGTATCACAGTATATGTAAGGGGAATAGTAACCATGAATTTGGTAATCATACAGAAGCACAGTCTGTATCATTGTACCATAGTGTTAACATCTAATATCATCACAATAGTGTGATTCCACCTCAGTAAGGGTTGATTATTATTTCCAGACATACCAATACATTATCTAAATGCATGTTTGGTTTGTCTTGTCTTTGGATTAGGAGACAAACCAGACTTTGGATTATGAAATCATAGAATTATCCATAACCTGTTTGTCAGACATCAGCATAATGCTAAAGTACTTTTTAATGATGATCTTTAGTTAATGTCTATGTCTGCTCAAGGCTCTTTGATAGGGGAACAGCCACAACCTGTCAACGCACTCAATTGATTTTTTTTGAAGAGTTTATCTAGATGCCTATTGTTGTCCTATGAAGGCCGCATGTTACCTCAGGTCAAACTTTGCCATTTCTTTTGGACATTTTAAATCTTAGTCCAAAGGGAATTGAACTGACCTTCTTCTGTCTTGCTCCACTATCTGCCATCTGTACTGTGTTGACAGCACATGATAAGGCGCAGGATATTGGATTTGTGTGTGTATTAATCCCATTATGTGTTTGGCCTTTCAAGGGTCACATGTTCCAGTCCATTTCATATTTCATCATCACAGCTTGTTCAATGACAGGTTTGTTTTAAAACAACAGTAGTGTCATCTACACTATTGTCTTTCAACTGTTTTTGATGCAGAGCCCTGTTTAAATGGTATGCGACTCATTACAGTACGACTAATATTATTCTAACTATGTTTTGATTATTTATTGAAATGTGCTGAAAGCTGTGAGTATTAACCTTTATGAATCCCCTTTTTAAAGACAATATTTAAAGGCACTCCACCAACAATTACTCTACTTAACATATTCTAGCGTGTGACATCACTAGACATTTTATACTGTCAATGAGAAATACCTTGATTTTTATGTGTTATTATTTTATTGCTTGTTTGCTTTTATATTCAAATGAATCATTGTAATTTTCAAATAAGTAGCCTTGAGGCCATCAAATCTTAAGTGTCATAACAGAGAGGCAAAAATATGCTATAAATAGTGCTCACTTCCTCTTCCTTTTTCTTTGCAGTTGAAGAGTTACTGCTAAAGAACAGGAGGAAGCCAGAAACTGTATGATTTTATTTTAGTTTTGCATTAGCAGAATGTTTTTTATACATAAACAGTGGAGACAATTGGTGTTTGTTCAGAAGACATATGTGTGACGGATGGCGCATGGTGTCGTGTAAGAGTAGGAACTATAGGTAGGACCCTATAAATCTATCGTCCAATGTTTATCAGTTCATAAATTGTATTTCTGGACCTTTAATCAGTTATGCTGGATATGTCATAATAATTGACATTTACATCCTCCACATTCATACTGTAGTAAATGTTACATCAAATACATCAACTAGATCTCAGAACGTTGTTTTGTCAAGTTTCCAACTGAGACTCTTCACAGTGGTGTCCTAGCAACCATAATCTATTTCAAATGTATTTTTTTCTGTCATAGGGCAGGACCACCTCATGTTATTATAAATTCGCTACATCCGCATCTCTTTTAGTTGGACAGTATAAGCTATTTGTTTCAACCCAATGGGCTTCTTTCTTTGTGTGTAAAGACCTGCTGTTGTGTTAAAGCACAGCTTTTCTGTGGAGTCTTACCCAATCACTGAGAGCAGGCAAAGTGACCTAACATACATGGGTTCATGCTGTCTTTTCTTAAGCTCACAGAGGTTGGGAAATACCAGGCCTAAGCAACAGCCAACAAGGGCTTGTGGAGAACAGCAATATTTGCAGATATTTTTCACATTAAATCGCTCTGCCTTTAACACTTAAGCAAGATGGTTAAATGCTAAAATAACAAACAATAAACTGAAACCATTGTGACAGAGGCTAATAAGTTGTTCTTTGTATCAATTGCTTGGGTGTGGTGGGGGTTGGGTTTTGCCCCCTGCCACTGAGATCTCTATGTGGCCCCTATTTTGGCCCTGCCATTTAAAGACGTGATCTGAAAGATAATGAGAGTGGATCTCTTGTTTGAGGACTATGGTAGAAGTCCTCTCCTTGTTAAACTTAAGCAGAGCATTAAAGCTTTTGTAGCAATAGGGATGAAACTGTTGAAACTGCAGTGATCTGAGCGCTTTTGTTTAGTAATAGTTTATGGACATCATTCTGTATGCCGGCATTTTTATTTCTGATGCCTACTAAATTTTTATTTCTTAGTGAATTCAAAAATATTATTTGTTCTGTTGAAGTAGTTGACTTGGTGCAACAGGCAAGATTCCAGCTTTTGTAATGGAAATATTCCATAACTCAATCTCTGTTTTAACAGAAACACATGATGTGCCTCCTGGGAATGTTTACTAAATTTAGATGTTTGTTTGAACTCTGCAGACCATCCTCAACATCCAATCATGATCTAATGTAAAACCTTCAGATTTTTGTTTATCTTCCAGAAACAGCCCACCAAACAGATTTTGACTCAAAATGCTGTAATCACTGATGGGTGAGATCAGCTTTCTAGTTGACATGGAAACTATTGTTCTACCAGCTAAAGAGTTTCCCATTTGCCACACCTGCATGAGACATCATTTCTGACCTGTTCTCATGTCAAGTCAGCAGATCTGTTGATTTGAATATGCCATGTGTGTGTGTGCATTTACCTATTTTTATTCATAAATGCTTTCATAGCCAGACATGAGTTAAAAAGCATCACATTACCCTTAAACATTAGATGGGTCTGGACTGCCGGATGTTGAATGAATAGCAAACCATTGATCCACCCTGGGGGATTGTGGTGAATGTGGTCCATTACTCATACATTGACTTTGTTTGCTGAAAGATGCCTCATTGATATCTGAGAGAACAGAGTGATGAGGACAGAGTGATGGGTAGTTAAAATGCTCTTAATTAAAACTAATAGGAACCAACAACGCCCTAAGCATTTTTAATTAAATAAACCAAACATTGTGTTTTTGCATTTACATAATATAGATTATTTTACTTCATATAAGCAGTAAATCAAACATGTTTATTATTTGAAGGCTTTTTGAGTTTGTTAAACCAAACATCATTTACCTTAATTTACATTTCTGTGTAAATGTATGAGGTTTAAGATTAGTGGGCTAAGAGGGTTAATGTCACAGCTAAAGCTGCTTTGTTTGGACTGTAATCAGGATATATTTGGTTCCTTTGTTTCCATAATGAAAGTGACATTTTAAAAATAATGGCTTTAGAAACCCTCAGAGATTCTCTACATGGCAGCCTTGAACTTTACAGAGTTGATGTCAAAATGTTTATATACACTTGTAGAATAGAGGGCTTTGATAAAGAGGGTTATAATTTCAAAATGTGTTAGTCTAAGGTTTTATAAACAGAATCTAAGGATTCTGAAGTGCTTCAGGCAGACCCATAATAGGAAATTCACTCCTTCAGCTATGGGTGTATCCATAAAGGTGTATTTTGTATTTGTGTATTGTTAACACTGTAGTGAAGCATACAGGAAGTCTGCTGCAGGAGTTCAGATCTAATCCTAAACTGTTCCTCGGTGGGCACTGCTCTTAATGGTCTAATCAGCTGAGCTGCAGGGTGGTCCAGCCATTGTTTCCCACAAAATATAATGGCAAATCTGATTAGATATTTTGGTGGGTGCAGAGAAGGCTTATTCATCATTATGACAAAAGTATAAAACAACTTTGCCAACCTATTCATTTACAGTAAAATAAATTACATTTATGTTTTACTTTATAATCTTATAATTACATTAAAGGAGTTGGTGTTGCTAAGACAAGAATGAGTATTACTGTTACTTACGCAGTTCTTAGGGGAGATATGAACACACCTCAGAGTCTTAAATTTTGACATGGAACTTGAACTTGCATTGGTGCCTTAAGTCCAGTGGTTTGTTAGGGAGAGGTGTGCCATCATTTGTTTGGAATACCAAATAACCGCTCAGATTTTCTTTAGGATATGTTGGGAGTATTAGTGGCAATTGAGGCTGTGATTGTCTGTAGATAACCACAGCATTTATGTAATTATGATCAGTCCATTCACAGTTTCTTTCTTATTGCTGTGAGCAGGATTAGGTCATGTGTCTGTACAAGTGTAAGTGCTTGGAGGCAGACATTTTACAGGCTCTTCAGGGCAGAACTGGCTTATAAACAAGCAGAATCTAGTAACTGCAGGCAGAAAAACCATTGTGTAATACTGGCTCAGGTTTTAAGGTGTGGGGTTTGCAATGTTGTCGGGTTGAGGCAGGTTTGTTTTGAAGCACATGTGTAAGATGAAGCAGCGCCATGTGACTACAACACAACCTGCCCCGGGGCAGATGATGTCATAGGAATGCTTGTCACACATGGGTGGTTCTGCACAATCTTACTGCTTTTAGTTGAATATATCTGCTTGGTTAAATGGTAATAATTAGGGTCAGGCTTAGCACTAGTACAGCTAACAGAGAACATTCTCAGAATGTTTTTTAGAAGTTTTCTCAAAGTTATCTTGGAGTAATGTTTGAATAATGCTTTTCTAACTTCGCATATAAATCACTTATGAACAAAACGTTATTCTTCAGTATAATCTTCAGTATAATTAGTGGAACATTTAAAAGCGTTACAGAATTAGTATTAAAAGTGTTTGACTAATGTTCTTATAACCAAGCAATAGGGTTGTGTGTAAATGTGTCTAAAAATGATTATTGACATTTTAAATATTCCTGAAATGTTCAAAATAATGTAAACAATTTTGTTACTTATTAAAAGGTTCTAATCCATGCCGTATCACTGGTAGAGAAAGACCAAAGGAGCAATTGATTTATTAATCTATTATCATTAACAGATCTGTAGAAGATCTTCTGTATTTGTACAGTATAAAGACATGAAACACAAGCACAGTAAGAGTGTGTGTGACAGGAAGTATTTGTTCAGCTCTCTGCTGCAATGTCTGGTTGCCATAGAGGCAGCATTTGGTTCTCTGGTGACACTGAAATGCTGCAGATAAATGGCATGACAAAAATCCTCTGAGATCCACTGAGAAAAAGCATTTCCTTCCCTTTATTAAACGTAAATTGGAAATCAGCACTATGGTGAACAATAACACAAATGAAAGAAATTGCTTTTAACCTCACAAATGTGTTGTGCTGAAGTGTATTCAGTTACAGCTATGTTTTTAGTGCTGACACAGATATTTCAGTTAATATTTCATGACTGTGGGTAAGATGAACAGATCTCACAGCTGTGATTAAACACACAGAGCGGGGATATAAATAGTAAATTGGTACAGTAATTCAATACCATAGTATATTATTAGTGCTAATATTATTATATAATAAGTTGTTATATGCTGTGATGTTTAGCACTTAAAGGTGATTCAGGAAACACCATAACGTGTTGCCATGTCTGTTGTTTTGCACCAAATATAGAAGGTAGTGTCCCCCTTCCCACTTGTTTTATTTATTTCTTTGATGGTGTGGTGGGTGCTATTTAGGGTAAGTGTGAACTGTGCTTACATGTACACAAGTCGCTAACAGTCCAGTTAAGGTTTAACCAACACTTTCAGTCAAACAACAGAAAAGTTCATAAATTAATCAAACTCTTGCTTGACTTTGAAGCAGCAAACAAAGTCTAATCATGAAGGGTAATTTCATAGAAAGACACTGTTAAGTCTTATTAGGAGAGGCTGCCCTTTTGATTCTGTCAGATGGTGAGCATGACTGAATATCACCGTCACGGTCACAGTCCTCATGGTTTCATATTTTCATATTACCGAGCTCATAATTGGCAGTAAAGCGAAAAGAACTAAGAATGGACACCATTTTATATCTGGACATAATTAAATGGGCTCTTATTTTCTGCACTGGCAGAAATTTTTAACTGTGATTTAAGTTCTTCAATCAGGGTTCTTCAAGAGAAACCTGAAGTAAGGTGATATTTATTTGAATCTAAAACAGCACAAACCCAAAATACCTTTGAGCACCTTTTTTTGCCAATCCCTGTGGAACTGTTTAATAAATCCAGTTAAACAACTAGTGAAGTAATTAAAAATCATCTTCCAGTTGTTTACATTAAATTATTGGCAGCCTTGAAAACGTATTTGTGTTCAGCACATGCTTGTATGTGTGTGTTTACAAAAAAGTCTGATGCTTTATTTTATTAATATTTTGTTTTTTCTCATGGAATATCTTATACAAGCTTATAAACTATACCCTTTGAGTGTTTGATGTTGTGTTTTATTGCTAGCAGTTTTTCTTTGTGTTGACAGTGAATTCTGTGCCCTGTGAATTAGTTTGACCTGGGACTGACTGGGATTGCAGCTGTGAGAACAGATATGGCAGTTATAATGGCTTTGTCTAACACTCTGATGGTATGGTGTTAACTACTGATCCCAATGCAGCAGTAAATCACAAGGCTGTAAATGGAAGTGAGATATGTTTTCGATATGTGTTAGCTAAATGAATTGCTGTATCAATTCAGGAGCTTTTATGAGAGTATTTGTGGCTTATTGTTTAACCTCTAGTGGAAGTGTTCATGAAATAAAAATAAAAAAAATGTAAAAAATGATTTTAGATCTCACAAATGCAGCATGCATACTCAACGGCACAATACTACAAAAATAGCCTACTACTGTCTTGGGATAGAGAAAATAACTATTAACTCTGAAATGACATTAACATGCCTTTTTACAGAATCTATTATGAATTAATTATTTATAATTATAATGTATTTATAAAGTGAATAACACTGTACCTCCACCTAATGACTCTAGTGACTGTTTGCTGTTTACCAGAGCTCTGATAATATACACAGGTTTCTGTTCCTTATACACAAGTTTCTGTTCCTTATCCAATGTGAATGCAAATGCAAATGTTCCATCACACAGTTCTTCACTATCATCTTTACAGGTCATTATATAAATTATTATACAGAAGGGGGCATACAACAGTTCTGTGGGTATCACTGTCTCCTCACAGCAATTGGTTTCTAGTTTGAGTCTTAGCTGACTGAGGTACCTTTCTGGGCAGAGTTTGCATCTTTTCTGTGTCTATGTCAGCTGGGTTGAAAATTCAGGTTGAAAATTGCCCATAGGTGTGAATGTGTATGTTTGTTTTGTAATGGACTGCACAGGATGTTTCCCTTCCTCAGCTTGAGTCAGCTGGTTTGTCTCCAACAATTTCTGTTTATAAAGAAGGATACGCTCAATATAAAGCATTTAAATTAAACTTTATTTAAAAATTAGGACTGTTTCTCATTTTATTTCTTCTTTTCCAGGTCCATCCTATCAGAAATGCTCCTGATTCACTGAAACACACCTGTCAGGTGCCACTGTTGGACTGTTCTCTCTGGGCGCTGCCCTATGGCTCCTGGGGTTGACTTGTAAAAAGCAGCCAAGCTGGACACCGCGGTATCGCCCCCCACTGCCACAACCTTAGCCCTGCCCGTTCCGCTTTCCCCTCGTAACCCTCATCCTCACTGGCAGCACCTGCAGACCCCACCTACCACTGTTCCAGACCCACAGGAGGAGCAGTATGTAAGCGAGACCAATGATGCAGCCAGGGTTTGCAGAGATGCCGAAACCATCACAGGTAATAAACTGTGAGGTCAGAGGTGGATCGTCACACCGACAGGGCATTGCAATTGGTTGCTATGGTTACCATATGAGCGCTGTGTCAAGCATAATTTCATCAGATATGTTTCTGTTTAGAGACATTATACTTATTTAAGTGGTCATGACCAGGCTTGTTTCTAATAGCTAGTAAAAATAAGGTTGGTATAATTTTCCTAAACTTAGAGTTGGCATGTGTGGGGAAAAAGCACATTATGGACAGTAAATTGCATTAAATGAATACTTTGCAGTAATGTACACTGCAAATGTACACTTACAGTAATACAGTATTCATATGTAATACAGTATTCATATGGTTCATCTGAAAAGCTCAGTTAGTAATAATTAAAATTTTCTGTTTACATAAGACTGGTAAAGCAGAGACCAGCATATCAGTTATGTTTAGTTTACACAGTGCTGCTGACCCTTAAATTCAGAGGTTACAAAAGGGGCAAGACAGATTTATAGTCACAGGTTTTATTGAGCACATAAAGTCTCATTCAAAACTCACAAGCAGAACTACATTTCTGAATAAATTACTTAGCCAGACCATTGTGATGTAAATGTTTGTATCGGATTAAGTGACAATTTACATAGGAGTGGATTTACAAGAAATTCACACAGTAAGGTGTGCTTCATGGCCTGTATACATTTTTCTGGATGAAATGTGTCTGTGAATTTAGTAATTGTTTCTAATAAGCCTTCATAACAACTGAGAAACTCCCTCTGTAACTGCCGTCAGATATTCACCATGATTAATGCATTAAGAACTACACACACACAGAGGAACGTTTGGGTTTCATTGTGACCCTAGGCTTGTTCAAAAACTTGTTCAATATATGCATATATATATATATATATATATATGCATAACAATGTATATATATATATCCGTCCTCTGAGAGTTACCTTTTAAAGACTTTTCTTGCCAGAATTTTAAAAATAGTTGCTGTGTGAGTTTGTCACAGTGGAATTGTGTTGTTACTCGGGTCTAGTGTTTAGAGAACAGTGATGATTAACAGATCACTTCAGCTCTGCTTCTTGCCCAGAATGCATTGCAGCTGTTCTGTGCTGCTCTTCTGGTTTAGAGTTTATTTTTGGCCATTTCAGTGTGACACAGAGTTGAGTGTGCCATTGCTTGTTTAGTTCAGTACCCTTCCCTTGTGCATACAACCAAAAGAGCCTTATTGTCTCTTAAGTCTCTCGAAGTTCTGTCTGTCACACTGTACTGTAGGTTAAATCAAGCATTCACGTCAAAGGTGAAAGATTTTGCCTTCATACAACAGGACAAGTGATTGGCCATTCAGACTGTTGTGTACAATGTATAGACTGCTAGTTTTGCAGTTTGGAAAATATATGGAATGTATACATTTTTGTTATGTACAAGCATTGTAATTCATGCAATTCAGCTGCTTTTATGCATTCACTGGAGATAAATGCTTTACACCAAAATAACGTATTTGGCAAGTGTAGCTGAATTTTTGGCACCAGCTTCAGACTGTCGTAGTTTTTCATTGAAGCCTGTAGACACTCTGTGTGAGATGTCGACAAAGAGGCTCTTGATGGATTTTGTCTGCTTGTCTTTAGGAGCCTGTAATTATGTTTAGTGTGTGTGTGTGTGTCTCTGTGTTCCATTCACAGAGAGAGAGAGAGAGAGATAGCGGGAGAATGATGAAAATACAAACTAAAGATGATGGTCTTGGTGACTTCCTTAGCTTATATTGTCCCCAGAGAGCTAGAGAGGATGGGAATAAGACCTCTAAACATCAACATTTTTAAAGAACACAACAACGAGTTTTGTTTGTCTTTGTAATAAGTTTTCCAATCTTTATAACAGTATTTTGACCAAACTTTTGTCTTATAAAACCTTTAATGAAACATGCTTAGATTCTAGCAGAGTATTTTAATGTAGCTGTGTAGATAGTTCTGTCTGGTTTAAGTTGGTCCCAGGACTCAGACAAGCTCCAGGTTCTCTGTTTGCTCAGCTAAAAATAATATTTTTCAATAACAAAATAATACAAAATAACAAAAATAATAACAAATATTTTCTGAAACAGACATGAGCAACTAGAACCAGCAAATCATCTTAGGCTGATTTTAAGCTGTTTTCACAAATCATTTTGAGGGAGGTAGGTTTTATCTTAGCTAAGCAAGGGAGTGGAAATCATTGACTATCACATAATCTGTTCAAGCCCTTTCAGGAGATTTCCTCTGCTGTTATCACAGTGACTAAATTTTCATAGTGAAAATACCAGGCTGTTGTTTGGCCAACTGATGGTCAATTGCTAATGGGTTTTGAGCAACTGTGAAGCCACAGTTCTACTTTTCTGCTTTCCCTATTTGAATGCTAAATCCAGACTACTGCCACCTACTGTTACGAGAGAGGTATGTTCTCTCATGCAGGTGCAGAGCATACCCGCTAGTCGGCTATTGTCTGTAGGCTGTCCAGTGTGTTCAACTGCTACTGATTTGACATCAATGCAGGTGAGATGAGGCAATGCCACAGTCGGTTTTCAGGACAGTCTGCTTTTTTTCCATTTTTTTGCATCAGTTTGGTGTGTCCCACTACTTGCCTATGACCGCCTCCCTGAATATTGTACCTATTAGGTACAGTTTTTGGAAAATTACCATAGTTACCACAGTTATTGTTTTTGCCACTAAAAATAATTCCCTGATGGGTGTTTCTTTATGAAATGTGAGTGTTTGCTTGTGCAAATCGTGCTTCCACAATGCTCAGGGGTTTGATGCTAAGGTGATTGCCAGAATATTGCTAGTTCTGAACGGGGAGTACTGAACGGTTGTTAGCCTTTTGTTTATGGTTGCTATGGTGTTTCAGGTGGTGGTTATGGATTTGCTAGTTGGTTATTGGGGTGTTTTGCATAGTTCCTTACAGGCCAAACATCACTCATAAAGTAATGTTAAATTCACCCATTTACTGTTCTGTCAGTAAACCTGATGATACATTACTAATGATCCACTTCCAAGGGCTTTTAAGTAATTGCTGTGGTTTGGGTTTCAATAACCAGTTTTTCTCCTGGAGGACACAGCATGAATGTGAATGTGTGAGATCATCACCCCACCCCCTTCACTGTATCATTTTGCTTTTATATGCATTATGTCAGTAACACTGTTTGGTGAAGCCACAGGCTGATCATTAGCATATGAAAAGCTTTGGGTCACGTAACCTACTTTTCTTTACGCTCTGTCTGTATTATGGCATACTGCCATCTTGTGGGAATTCAAAGTTGTGGCGGCCTTTATGCTCTACCTTAAAACATTTGTCCAGCAATTCACAAACAGCTGGTAACACTGGTCTCCATTTCTCTTATTCTGTATAATAAGCCTTTGAGATGTATCTGTCATATTTGACATAAATAGTGTTTTTTTGTGTGTGACTAAAGAATCTTTTTTTGTGTCTTTATCCTTCATCTGCGCCATATACAACATATACAATATTATATACAAAATCTTTTTGCCCAGATTTTCACTATTACATAACAATCTACTTTGTATAAAACCAGACATAAATATGTGTCACATGTACACCTTTATGACATCAAATAAACCTGTCAGATATTCAGGCTGTAATAATGCCACATTCTTTTCCATCTGTCCTTTAAGAATTGTTTTAAATTAAATTTCTATGCCATTTGTTTGGGAATAGGGTTGTTTGTGTTTCTGTATTTGTATTTATATGTGAGAGTTTGATTGTACACTATACAGTTATTGTAGCTGGTGTAGTTAGGGAGAGTCTGACTCACAGGAAAGATATTTTCAGAATCTCCAAAACAGAGGAAGTGTTTTACCATTGTTGCCATGGCAATGTAACACTGTTGTGTGGTTTAGCAAGGCTGTATTTGCTGTAACACTAAATTGTGTATCTAAGCTCAACACAATTTAAAAAGCAACATCTCTCACTGTTTCTGAGCACATTTAACATTGTTATTTAACATGTCTTTTCATTTTACTTGAAATGGACCTGCATCACACACACCCACAGAGCGTGTGTGCTAAACACTGCACCACTGTTGAATTCCCACCCCTGTGCTTGAATTCCTAACCTGAGCTGAACTTGTGTTGTATTAAATTGTCTCGAATAAATGCAAGACAAATGCTTGTCTTGTTAAGATCAGGCTTTTTGGCTGCATTTATGAGGCCATTTATCTAGTGTAAAGTTTGTGTAGTCTGTGTGTTTAAACGAGAGGGACGGTGTAATTTGGACTTTCAGCCTATGTGTCTGCAGTTTACCTACATTGCGGGCAGAAGTCAATGGTCCCCACAAGGTAAGCAACTTAGGAAATATATTAAACAGGAAAATCTGAAATTAAGAATGGGTTGTGAGAGTGTTAGGTTTAGCATTGATGGCCAGGATATATGATTTACTTTATATAACATATATTAAAGTAAATAGAAAGTCTCTTTGATAAAACCATAATGCAAACACAAGATGTGTGTGTGTTTTAGCTGACTGAACCAGTGTGTTATGTCAAGCTTGTGGGTGAAAGTTTTACCCTGTCCTGAACTGTCCAGCTCATGTCAAACTAAAGTTGCCTGTGACATTAAACCACCTTGACATTTTCTGTTCAGCTTGTGCCTGGAAAAAGAGAGACAAGAGAATCATGGAAATTTGTGTCCATATTTTATACATCATTTTCTAACCAAAGGTTCAAAATCTTTTAAATACTTTATAAATGTAACAATAAATTCTTACATTTTAGATTTTTCAGTAGTATGTATTGTATATATTGTCTCTCTTGCTCGCACACAAACACACAGACACAGTCAGCAGCTGTTTAAGTACTAGATGAGCCTCTGAGCTGTTCCCCTGAGGCAGCCTAACTTCCTGTCTAAAACACGCCCCCATTCCCTTAACAAAACTCCTGATCTCCGGTCTGTACTGTAAGTCACATATGTTTCTAATGAATAAAGAAAACTGATCCAGGGTCAGCTGTACAGTAACAATAAGTGCTGAAGCCGGCCAGCTGGATAGCAATTCAGTCTATGTTTAGTGAGGGGCCATGTGACTGGTGTCATCAGAATGCATGGCATGGCTGCGCTGTGTCCGCGTTAGCCTCCTCCCTTGTCTTTCCACTCTCCTTCCCCTCTTCCTGCCATCTCTTGTTCCGTCGACTTCTTGTCTAAACCTGAACGAGTGGAAAATGTAAGTTGGGGAAAGAAGACAGCACCATGAGTGAGTACTTTTCAGTTTAACTTTCCGTCTGGATTCTCACACACTTTTGACTCACTGTTTCCCTTAACGGCAGACAGCTGTAGACATAGAGATTTTGCTTAGTTGACTTTCGACGTTTGAAGGTTAAGGTCAAGTTGTTTGTTGTTATGGTTCATTAGTCTGTGATGTTAAAATTCGACAGTTTTACAAATTTTATAGAACATGTTTTTGTGTGTTTGTTTGTTTGTTTGCTTTTGTTTGTTTTTGTTTTACCTAAACTTTAGTTAAGGAGGTCATTTTTAAAAGTAACAGTGTCTTAGATTGGAGGCCTGTTAATGTTAACTTTATTTTATGTAAGGATATTTCATGGCATTTATTAATTTATTAAGGAAAAACTGTTGTGGGAATTCAACAACAGTCAATCGGACACCAAATCGATATTTTAGGTTTCTGGTTTTTGAGGTTTTGCAGAGTTTAGAAAATGTAAAATAATTCAACCTTATGACAGGAAATTTTGTCCAATTGACTATTAAAATTAGGAATTCTGTAACTTTAGCATGTGAACTCCAAGTCATGCATTCTTAAATCATGCAGGCATAACATGGATTGTGGTAGTCTTCACTGAAATCGTTATGCTGATTAAATGATTTGTAATGGGGAAAAACAAGAAACATGCAAGCGACAATTTCCACAGGCAGTCATTCATTTCAGCAGGTGACTGCAAGATCTGGGCACTGCAGCTGAAGCATATACACCTAAAAATACAAGCCTGAAATAATCACTGGTCAGCAAGCACGTGCTTATCAGTGAACAGTGACACAGTTGCTCATATTCATGTCTTCTGGTGACAAAGGAGTGGGTTAATTTATGACTGTTGCTTCTGTTAAATGTTTTAAAGGTTAATAATTTAATGTTCATTTGACTTTGTGATTACAGTGTAAGTATAATGTGTGTAAACTGTAGTTATATTTCAGCAATGTTCTTGCTTGAGCGCAGAATTTGACAGGTTCTGACCTGTTCTGAGATTTTTATTTTTATTGGTCTGTTTACACCAGACAAACATGTATTATCTTTAGCCCGTACATGTCATGAATCGACAAACTCCAGAGATTTTTTTCTACAGCTGAGTGTCATTCTGAAAAGCATACACTATCTATCCTGCACAGGTACAAACCTAAAAACTCTTACAAGCCTCTCTAAACTTTAATCATGATTTACTGAAAAGAATACTTGTTGGAAAAATATTATTTATAGAGTGGAATTTAGAATTATGTCAGTAGGGGAGGTCACCCAGTTTTTAGTTAAAGTTCAATAATGTTTCAATCCAAAGTTCAAGGAGTCAGTTTTAACACTGAGCCAAGACTATGCTGTCTCTCTCTCTCACACACATTCCGTGCATTACAGACCCATACCAGGTTAAAGCCCCTGTGTTCAGTTAAACACAAGCATGCTGCCTCTCACCACATGCAGTTTGCCCCTCCTCTCAGTCATACAGTTACTGCAGTGCTAGATTTAAAGGGTAGACAATTTCAGAGAGGCTAGGTATAGCAACCTACCTTTGAAAGCATAAAATCCCACCTTTTCATCCTTTAAAGTAACACTTGGTGATTGTTATATCAGGTTAATTGCTATCAAGAGACTATCAACTAGAAAGCACAAAAATGTTTCTTAAAAGTAATGACACTCTGCCTTCAATGAATCGGTTTGATTGTTCCTGTATGAAAGAGAGTTTTTTGGAAGTTGTTTATGAATTGGAATAATTGGAACAATAGATGGTTTAGGACAGGGCCATGTGCAGGAACAGCATGCTGTCTATAAAGGCTCAGTACAGTATTCTGGTGATACAGTAAAACATGCTGCCTGGTTCTTTGCTTTAATGTGTTAAGTAATTATGCAAAGATTTTTTTCCTTGATTACATGTTGAGTTTTTTTGTTTAGTTTGTATACTTAAAAGCATTGGTATTTATTAACAAATTAATATTAATATACTCTGTTTTAAGGCTGATGTTTTAATTTTTTAATGAAAATACAAAGTGAGTTAGTTCTGTAGTTCATCCACATTGCCCTAGAGGGCAGACTAGACTCACATCAACTGCAAATATGAACAAAACTTTCCATTTCAAGATTTTTGGTGAAAATGTGTAAAGTTAAACATTGCTATATAGGATGAAACGATTTGATAACTTTGGTTTCTTTTAAGTTCTTTTAAAGGTGTGCAGTGTCACTTTTAATGGCATGTTGTTCCCAAATAATAAAAGATAACTGCTAGCAAAAATACTTCAGATGAAGTATAGCGTTTTATAATGCCAACTCATATAATATCAACTGCCCAGAGTGCTAATGTTTATTTTGGCTGTGTCCTTGACCTGACTTTTGTACTCTGGCTGTTGTTATTACAAGCATAAGTAAAAGGTAATATAAGTAATATAGTAATATAACTCTGTGTTAGCCCTGTAACAGAAATATCCTCTGATCTTTAGTCTGTCAGGATAAAAAAACAAAGGGAAGGTTCTTTTTGCACCCTTAAGTCAGCATAAAGTAGCTTTTTCAACTCATATGACTTTTTAACGTTACATATTGCAGAGGGAAACTGAATATTCAGTTAGACACAATATGGGGCAACCCTTAAATTGATCCAATTAAAAGTAGTTGGATTGTATAAAATGGGTGTTACGTACTGGAATGGAGCCAGGTCACTGGGTGGAAAGGGTTTAGATTTAAGAGGACTTGGTGACATCAGAAGGGCAAGTTTGGCAAGTTTGTTTCAGAGGCGGGGCAAGATATTTTATGTTAATGATATTTTTCATGATAATGCACACATTAATTATTCACAGTAAGATTAGTGACGTGTACAGTGAAAGAAATAGATGAATTTGAGTGTTGACCGTTACTGTCTCTGTGTGTTTGTCAGATGTGTGTAACAGCACTGATCTTCCTGAGGTGGAAATCATCAGTTTGCTTGAGGAGCAGCTTCCTCATTATAAGCTGAGAGCAGACACTATATACGGCTATGACCACGACGACTGGCTCCACACGCCCCTCATCTCACCTGACGCTGGCCTTGACCTGACTACTGAACAGATCGAGGAGACCCTCAAATATTTCCGTAAGCACACAGTCCCTTATTCCTCTCTCCATTTTCTTTTGCTGTTCTTTTCTAAACTGATCTTCTATGTTTAAAATATTTAAAAAATGTCAGAAGGTGGGATTGAAAATCTTTTAGTAATTGAAAGTAACTGAAATTCTACAAGTGAAATGTAAGCAAATGTGTGTTTTTTTATTGTTCTTACATTTTTAACATAAACATAAGATATAATAATACTTATAAATAATATTTGGTTACACTTCATTTTACAGTATCTTTGTTACAGTTTAGTTATACATTTAAATACTTGGTAATATTAGTTAACAATGTGGCATGGCGTTTATAAAGCTGCATTTTCCAATTGAATTGGAAGTATAATTGTTTTATTCTCTGATAAATGAGATGGCTTTGTTTATTCATGTTCATTTGCTGTTTTCAAGTATTAAGTTTTATTACTGTGCCAATACAAGTGCGGCTGGTTTCATGTGACAGCTCTGTTTAGTTGCCACAGCAAACATCTACATGGGTCTCATTATCAAACAGCTGACCTGCACTGCTTGTCATTGGCTGAACCTTCTGGCATTCATGTCATGTATGAGCAGCTGATTGGTCTGTTAGATCAAGCTTTAACATTGTCTTTGTCATGACCTTTCCTTGAGTTCAAATTTGAACATTACCATTTGACCAAATACACACTGTGTGCTTTATTTAGTATTTAACAGGCACCCGTTTCACTCTTTAGCTCTTATAAAGGAGATGGTATCCTCTGGTTTGCAGTGCAGTAATATGAGATATGCTTCATACGCTGTGATTTCCTTAAAAGATGTATAATATAAATAATATAAGAGGTGCTGTTTTTTATGAGCTGACTCTAATATAGTCATTTATTATGTGCTTAATTTTAAAAAATCTTTTAGAGACAGCAAACGATATGGTCTACTCAGTCTAGATGGTTTGACATTTAGATAGGTGGAATAAAAGGTTTCCTGAGTATGTCTGGGTCATATTTCAGCCTAAAATTTAAAAACATTAAGAAAAAATTTGTTTTCAGTAGCCTAAATTATTGAAAGAAAGGTAGTATAAAACATAAAATAAATACAACAACGATACCATATTTAAATTGTGTATTTATAAAGATCATTTTTATTTAAAGTTGTGGTATTTGTTGTACTTATTTTAAGGTATGATTCAGATTTTATTTCAGATTCAGATTTGTATAATTATAATGACAATAAAGATAACTGTCCTAATAGGATCAGATTTATTACAGTAATTAGAATGAGATATTGTCATTGACAACAGTAAAAATGATTTTAATAGAACTAATTGCTACATTATTTTTTGGGGGGTATAAAATGTATCCAAAACATCGTGAAAATTATCCTTATATTTACCGTTTTACAGCTGAGAAGGAATACAAGCATAAACCCTATGAATGAACTGTGATGTCATAAATATGAGCCCACCACTAGTGAGCTGGTGAGGTGGCAACTAAAAAGTCATCCCCCTCAGCCAGTCCATGGCACAGGGTGATGACATCACAGCTTAGTGCTTATAATGCAAGTACAAGCTTGTGATTGGGTGATTCCCACTATTATTTATGTTCTTTAAAATAATATTTGTTTTTCATTCTAGTAAAATGAAAGATTCTAATAAGTTAAATTAATCCCTACAATAATGTTACTTGTTTTAAAATAAATAACTAAATAATACTAGTTTATATAATCAAATTATAGAAAGCAATAAGGATTATTTAAAAAATGTTGATGTGTTTGAGAAATATCTAGGGCATTAAAAAGGCCATCTTTTCTTAAAAGTGTCATTGCAGATTAAGGGTGTCCCTTTTTTGTGTCATCCTATTTGTAGCTGTGCTTGGCACAGTGGAGTGCAGCAAGTCAGCTGCTGATTTTGGCAGCCAGACAGCATTAGAACGCCTGCCATCACTGGTACAGTCCACTTATACACCAGCTAAGCACCACAATTAAAGATTCCACCATTACACTGCTGCCAAACTACCACCGCTAGACATGTGCTGAGAAAGATCAATGGAAGAGTGTAGGAAAGAAATCACAGAGGAAACTTAAGCTACAGACCACATGCAGGCACACGCAAACGCCAACACGGCCTGGAGTCAGAGCCAGTTGCTATGGCAACCCCTTTAGGGGGGGAGGAGCCTTGGAAACAGAGAGACATGAGAAGACTGGGGCCAGCTGTGACGAACGCTTAGAGAGGAATGAGAGCGGCTGTGATGAATTGCGTTCTGATTGGCTGGCTTGTGGTGAAGGTTCCGCCCCTCTGGAGTGTGATGCAACCTTGACTAGCAGTACAGTTTCAGCAACCTTCCTGCGTAGCACTGCTGGATTTTAGGAATGCCGCATCTTGCGGTCCATCTCTGCTTCTCTGACCTTGTGTGTTTGGAATGCCCAGTGGCTGTAGTTAGTGTCAGATCAATAGATCAGGGAGGATGGACGGCCGTGAGTGCATGTATGCATGTGTAACCTCAGATGCAAGATGGGAGAGTCTGCAGCTCAAGGCTGAAGGAGACTGAGCATGCAGAGGTTTGTGGAGGCAGATTACTACGAGCTGGACTGGTATTACGAAGAGTGTGCTGATGGTAAGACCATACAAATTAAATCCTGTATGCTGCCAGTATAGTGGGAGAGAGTGGGCGGAATGGAGGTAAAGACTACCCATGGGAATTATGGGTAAAACACTTCTGAAAAGTTGTCTGGTAATGTGGGTTGCCAGGGTGCGATTACCTAAATAATGTTAATTAGAAGATAGATTTGGTCAGAAAGATGACTAAGGTATTGCAATTGTATCTAATCTGGGATTCTGACTAAGATAAGTTGGCCCCTCTGCCCCTGTGTTGCATCAGACTCAGCACCATTTTACATTTCATCAGATAGTGACACTTTTTTGCTAGTATGAACAAGTGATTATCATGATTTTTCATATGGCTATTTTCAAAGACACTTATATGGGTTTGGAATAAGATCAATAAATAGTTATTTACTGTTTTTGAGTGAACAATCCTTTCAATGGTAGTTTATGCACATTAAAGTTTTTTATGTTTTTAAAATTATCTTTGAATAGCATTAAGGGATGTAATTAGTTTTGTTAATGGTAAAAATTTGTGTAATTATAAAGTGTTACATATCAGGCTGCTCATCAGGCTGTTTCTAGTAAACTTGGACACTCATTTACTCATCACGTAGCACAGATTTTAACTATGATCTTGTTATTAAAACAGCAGGTGATCTGGCCCAACCCTGCATTTCACTGATCTGAGATCAGCCACTGTCATCGATGACATGCATGTACGTGTGTTGCCGTTATGGAGTCATGCACGCAGGCTGTTTTACAATCAGAAGGTTATATGAGAGATGCCTGCTTTTTGATGGCTGATGACAGATCAGCAATACTGCACCTCAGGGAACAGGGAATCTTACATAATGCTGTACATAAAACAGCATTGTTCTAATTCCTGTTTTACTGCTATGTTTATATTCCCATGTGCTATGCAAATTAGATATTAAGGTCTTTGAAAGTTCAAAATTTAGCATTTGGTTTGGTTATTTAGTTTTGTTGGGTTTATAAAAATTATGACAGTGGCATCTCATCACCGTAATAGTTGAATCGCTTCCATAACCCAAAATGGAAAAACAATCAGAGAGTTGAATGACTGTAATGCCATTTAAACACAGGTCTACCTGTTATCAAGCACTCTGTGGACAGCAACACTGAAGCCCCTCAGGCTGACAGTGCAGCGTGATGGAGAATTCAGTGGGTGACATGCAGAGACAGATTGAATGAACATAATGAATCGTTGATCTGATAAAAATTAATGTGGCTGATCTGTCTGTCATTTACCTCATGTTTAATAATTATCATGATCATAACATTTAAACAGCCCATCATCTCTGAGCCAATTTGTCAACTGTGGATTAGTACAGCTGAATGATAATAAGATATATTTTAGGTGATTCTGAAATCAGACCAAGAGTTTTTTCATATCTGACTATATTAATCTGATTCAAACCACATGCATATATTATTACCCTAGTAAAATAAGATCTTTGTCTGAATGCTCAAATTAGATTTCCAGTAGTTTGTTTGCAGATTTGGTGTATGACGCAGATCTAATGTCATACAAAAGTGCACAATATTCTGCCTTTTCTAAATTCACTCGTTTTTTTCTCCCTGTTTCCTCATGTACGGACTAGTGAACAAAAGCTTTTAGACATAAATATCTCACATAAATATAGCTGATTCTGTTCTTTTTTGTCTTTGGTAGTGTAGCACCATGGCAAAGTTTTTATCCTCTATTTTCATGCTGACTACTTTCAGTTGGCAACATGCTGCCGCTTACAACAGTTTTATAGCAAACAGTGTACAGTATGTACACCAGATATTACCTATACTGAACAAACAGATCAGTCTAAACACAGTTTATGTTGTATTGTAATGTAAAGTTGATGATATAGTAATCTGCTTCTCTTCTTTAGGAGTGTTTTTTGGTTTCTGTTGACCCACATTCTATGTTGTGGTTTGGGTTTGTAGCTAGGCCACACAGAATATTGATTTCTACAGGAGGTGGGGGGAGTGTAATTCAACACACACTCACACTCAGGTTTATGTTTAGCAGATAGAACATCTTATAGACTATTGTTTTCGTACCAGGCTAATAATATTTTGATGTTACTGTTGGCATCACTAGATATCAAGTAAAACATGATTTGACTGATTAATTTTGTACTGGCGAAACAATTGCAAGTGTCCCCACAATCAGTGCTAAGCAATTTGCTATGTTTATAACAATATTTTTAAAAATTTATCCAATAAGTATAGCCAACCTGAACCCCACCAACTCTACTTTTAGTCCTTTTTACTTCTGTTTAACCTCTTTGGCATTTCACAACCTCATTACTAGTTTTCCTCCCCTCTCAGAGTTTTCCCAGCTTTCCTCTCTTTTTTTCTGTTCGTCTTTTCTTTTTACCATTTTACCCTTTCAATGGAGCTAAAGCTGAAAGACTCAGGCATGGTAAAGTTAACACAAAAGAATAATCCCGCCTCCTTCACGACCATTGTGCCGCCCCATTCCTGTCCTGTTTATATTGTGTTTCCATAGAAGTGAAGTTTTTCAACAAACCACATAAACAGGAAGTTCTACTACATAGCAATGGTAATTGTGTTACAAATATATGCTATTTGCATTCTTTCAAGGTAACAATAAAAAAAGATTGATGACACAAGAAACCCAGACTTATCTTACTGTGCCTGTGTGATGTTAATGTAACTTTGGTAGAGGAGGCGGAGCTATGTGTGAGTATGCAGTTATCAAACTTCTCATCTACATTACCAATTTAGGTCTGGTTGTTAGAGTTTAAAGGTTGAAGTTTATTCCATATTATAGACTAAACTTTGTGCATTCATAGAAAATTTGTTTAGCTCTTAGGTTTGTAAGCCAATAATAAAAATAGTTTATTAATTGCAGGTAATAGGGTGATATCATACATCAACATTCCTCAAAAATATGTCCATGTCATATTTTTGTATCAGGATAGCTAAATTTAAGATTTAATAAGATTTAATGGCAATTATTTGTAATTTGTAATATATATTTTAATACATTTTTAATAATTTGTTAATCTTTTTTTATTCATTTACTTTTTGTGGGGATAAAATATGACCTTAATGGGTTTTGTAACAGGTTTTGTGATCTTTACCAAGTAATTTTACAATATTGTACAATATTGTATTATACAGCTACAGTTAAAAATTAGCTTTTAAAAAACAGGTATGTTTTCCCCTGACTTGTCATTTATGTTTATCCGTTCATTTTATTTTTATTGTTCTTGCCGTGACAAAAGTCTTGTAATGTTTGTCCTCTTCATGGCTATGTGAAATCTATTCATCAGAAAAAATGTACATGTACAGGCCCCGCCCACTCAGCAGGTGTATTCAAACACAACTATCCTGTCACGCCTTGAAATGTTGCCATGGTGCGTCAGTGGAAAGTACCATTCTGTCTTCTTGTGGGGGTTACAGTTTTTCTTTAGTTGAAAACATTTTGATTTAAAAAAACTTAATTGTATAAAAAACTTAAGCTTAATTTGTATTTTTTTTTTAAATCCCACACATATATAATTGGTACACAAAAATCATGTAATATTGTATTATTTTCTTCTTTAAATGACATCACAGCTGTTTGTTATCTGAGTGGTAGTAGCCGAGCATGAGTGTTAGTATTCAGGCAGGTGTGTGTGTCAGACAGTATCTGATCTGTGAGATAGGGTTAAGAATCCACCCATCATCACAGTCTCACTCATGGCTCTGTATGTGACACAGCTGAGCCCGCCTGGGCGTCACTAGCCCAGTAGCAGCATGGCATTGCCTCTTGATCACTCAAATGAGGAGTTCTTTGAGTTTGACTCTTCATCAGAGATACTGGGAATATCTGCCTTGTCTTACTTTAGTTCAAACAATGACGATGATGAAGATGTGGAGGAGTATACACTGGAGGAAGGTACAGTACCTGAGCCTTCTGGTCTAGATATTGTCCTCTTGTTAATTTTCAGCTTCCTATTAGGAAGATTGTTATTGTTAAATGAAGTAACAATACATGTGCAAAGGTGCCTTTTCCAAATATTCACACAGAAACCGGTTTTGCATCCGTGGCTGGTGATGACACAATGTTCAGACATCTAAAAATACATCAGATTCTCCTTCTGTCTGTTGGTCTTAAATTTAAGTTCACTGGTTACAAGCTTATTACTTTTTAGTGAATCTTATGATGGGTGTAGGGCAAACACACAGCCAGCCATTTATGTTGAAATAGTGTGTGTTAGTGTCATTAGAAAAGTTGTATGTTACACGTTTTGAATCTTGCATTTTTGTGTAGTGGTGTGTAAGTAAGTGAATTAAGAAGTATTACTGTAAATTCGTTGTGATTTAGCTGTGAAAATGACTGTGAATTTATGTCATACTTGGATTTATCGTCAATATAAAATGCTTTGGAACAAATGTTAAAAGTTAATCATAAGAAAACTACAAAGCCCATCTACAATGATACCAGCATGCCAGCCTACATTACAAACATGCCAATGAATAACTAACTGTCATACTACAGTACCTGAGCCAGAATTAATCTGGCATAGGGAAAGTGAAACTGTATTTTAGCTGTAAAGGAGGCTAATTGAGTTTATGACATGCCTTTTGGCTTTATTTTTGATTAAAGAAACTCTGGGACAGGCCACAGCGTTAATCATATTAACCTTGTATATGTACAGCCCATCCTCACATTAATATGCATTCCAGCATACATTGCAGCTATTTTATTAAATGACAATAAATCATATAATTATCTACATTAACAATGCATTTTTTAATTTATAATGCATTTTATATTGTATACAGGCTACATTAAAACCATTTGTAAAAAAAAAGCCTGATGTTTATTTATGTATATTTACAAATGATAATTATCAGTAGGTCCTGTGGGTGTTTATTTTAGTACCACAGAAGTCACCTTCATTAAAACACTAAACAAGACATGTGGGAGATTTAATGCCCGCCTGGGTTCTTTGTGTCTGGTTTACACTATGGAAACAATTATCTGGGTGCTTAAGAAGCTGTTCTGATGGCAGTTCAGTTGCATTGTGTTCAGTTGCTCTTGGTTTGTTGTGTTCAGTGTTGTTGAGTGTCCTGGTTCTGTGGGTAATAAACTGCGCATGCATGCATGCTGTTGCACATAGTCGTTTGTTAGCTTGTTTGCTTGTGAATACATCTCACTGGGAGCTGAGACCAGCTGTTGTTTATAATCTAACTTGATCTTAGATCAGTGTTTATTCATGCAAATAGTTAATTGCCAAACCCATTAGTCAATTTGTGACTAATCACCATTGTACTGTGAAAAGTGTATAACATATTGTCCCCATGCGTTGTTGTTTTGTTGTTAACTGCACCTGCATATAATCCTAAAACATAAAGGCAATGTAAACAGAAAGCAGCAGATATTCCAACTAACATTTATAACACAACTAACATCTATAAATTATTAAAATCTATTAGTTTTTATGATAAAAAAAACATTATGATATGCATATTTTTATATTATGATCATTTAAATGCATCTTGCAGCCATACTACCTTTCACATTTCTAGGTGCTGCTGAGCCCTTGTTGTTTTTCCAATTTTTTTAACTACCAGCTAAAGAAATTTACAAGTTATTTTGTTTTCAAAGATCTTTAAATGTCGAAGCCTTTAGATCCAAAAGCTTTTATGAAACAGGGCAAACAACTTCAGTCATATGTGTCAAAAGTTTGGGTTGTGTAGTGTAAATACGCACATGTACACATGGCATGTAAATACAGCTTGTAAACACCTAAGCACTTGTTTCTTATCCTGAACTTATCTCTTTTATTATCAGGAATTTCATTATTATAAAACTATACTATCAAGTGGGACTGTAATTTATAATGATTATATAACACTACAGATCTTTATAGCTTCTGATGGTTTATTTATTAATTACAAGCTATTGCTGGCTGATTCGTTTAGACTTTGTTCTGTTTTCATTTGTGTCCAGGGCAACATTTGCCCTGTTTTCATGCCGACTCATGCAGGTGAGAATGAAATGACCCCATCAAACATGAATGTACTTTATGATGTATTGGGTGAGTTCTTATGTGACTAATAGTGCAGAAATTAGTATAGCCTAATAAAATAACAAGTTGAACTCATTGAAATGTCAGTTGTATGTTCTAAATCAAAACACTGACCAAATAGTGACATAAAAAAGGTTCTGTATTATTGCCTGCAGTTAAGTTAATTGTTTTGGGGAGGAAATAGCTCTGGCTGAGTTAATGTTTGTGCTGTTACAGCAGGACTGGGCAGTATATTATGTTTCTAAGATTTTTTTAAATTATATAAATTAGGTAGCATGTATCATTAATACAATATACAGTAGTTTGATGTTATAAGCACATCCGAAAAATAGCGGGGGACACTGCTGCTGTAAAGAATGTGCTTAACATGAGACATTATTCACATTACAGACTTAATGTGTCAAATATCTTCTCAATCATCATCTAGAGATATGAGTATTTGTGTGTTGTTTGTGTGAGATTATTTGTGTGTGTGTGTGTGTGTGTGTCCCTATATCACAAAGCTCTATCTCACAGGAACGTTTCTGTGTGGTCTATAGTTGGAGAACATGTGCACACTTTACTCTGTGTGACACATATGGAAATGTCTGCTTTGCATCTGATTTCACACTGAACTCTAAGAATTCTTGTAGTTACATAACATCGCTTTACACAAGAATAGTTGTGTATAGAATAGTCAATTACATTGATGGAAAGCAAAACTATCCCTGTGTTCATATTGATGCTTGACAGTTTTACAACCCTACACTGTATGTTTCAGCCCAAAGCAGGGTCAGCCCAACAAAACAATATTGGCTCCACCAATGACATGAGTGTGAGGAGGGGTTATCTGTTTGTCCAACCAATGGCAGATAGGTGATTGTTCAGGAAACCTATTTGAAAACATAGCTAGTGGAAATAAGTTTTAAGTTTGGAAATATAGCTAGTGGCTCAGTAATTCCACACTTCCTCTTTAAGACAGGCAAGATGTTAACAATAAATAAGGTCAAGTTTAATATGTAAGCTGTGGGTAATTTTTAGCCAAGTTTGCCTTGTGGGGAGCATCTCAGGACAGTTGGACTCTGTGAGAATCCTATGATGCATGTATTCACTGTGTTTTATATATCAAAGTTATTATTTTTATTGCAACAAATTGCACAGAAGGCTGTATAAATTGGTCAGATTCAGCTACATTAAAAACACAGTTTGTGGTCTGGCAAACATGCCTTGTTTAAAATAAAAGGACAGAGACTGTAATTAATGAGCTGAAATATGCTGACCTGTTGACAATGAGAAAAAGTGATGATGGTAATGTTTGTGGTTTATGGTTCAGTCAACACAACTCAAGAGAGGACTTGCAGAAGAGAGATGAGGATTAAATAATATGTTCTCTAATAGAACAGAACAATTTCAGGAGTGTTATTGAGTATTAATACATATTTGTACACACTGATTTTTCAGTCATTCTTAATTGTATTAAACTTGTCTTGGACCTTTTAAAGTAACATCAGTGAATTAGACGTATGTATGTGTAACTCTCGTAGTGATGTAAGTGACAGTACATTCTTGTTATTTTATTGACTAGTATCTGCAGTATCTGATTTGCACAAAGTGCAATTCATGTTTACATAATCCTTTCTTCCCACAGTTCTGTGTGCTGATCGTGTGGGCCAGATGACTAAAACATATAATGACATAGACGCTGTGACACGTCTCTTGGAAGAGGTAAGATGTGGGAGTGGGTGTATGGGTCAGCTTATGTTAAAAATAAATACTAGAGTGGAGCTTCATTTGGGTTTAAAGTGTGTCCTACATGCTGTGATCTAGGTCTTGTAATGTACCACACTATGATTATATAAGGCGTTATTTTCCAGCACAGAATTATGTCCCTTATTGTTAAAAGTTTTACTGTAAATTATAATTTTATATATATAATTAGTTACTGTAAATTTGTGAGGTCTGTTCTGGATCCAGGTTGATAAAGTGTTGTAATCTAATTCAGTTCAAATATTTAAAAATGATAATTGAATATGTAATATTGACTTTGGTGACTGTGCATTTGCCTGGGATAAAGTTCTTACTATCAAAACTTTATTGTACTTAATATATGTATCCAAACATGTTGTATTACATATATGCAGTGTAATGTGAGCTGAAAGGTCTCTTCTGTGTGTGTGTGTTCAGAAAGAGCGAGATCTGGAGTTAGCAGCACGTATTGGTCAGTCTCTGCTGAAGAAGAACAAAACTCTGAGCGAGAGAAACTCCTTCCTGGAGGAGCAGGTGGAGCACATACGAGAGGAGGTGAGAAAAGAAAACAGGTGGAGCAAAAAACAGCTCTGGTTGAGTTATTTGAATTAGTTGCTTGTTTATTCATATTAGCTATGTAAGACTTGCTAGTTTGTTTGTATTAATGCCAATAAATTTAATGATTTAATGTTCAACTAGAGCTATGTGACGTGAAGAAATTTTTGAACGTTCACATGCTGCATAAAATAATACTGTGTGTGTGTGTGTGTGTGTGTGTGCGTGTAGGTATCTCAGCTGCGTCATGATCTGTCAATGAAGGATGAACTCCTGCAGTTCTACACTAATGCTGCTGAGGAGAGTGATGGAGATTCTGCATCTACCACACCGTGAGTCTCTTTCAGTCCTGCTTCCTGCCTGTGTAATCCTTCGCAATATTAAACTCTTAATTCTTAAAGGGGTTTATGACAAAATATGTATTTATGCCCCACTTTATAGACAGATATCTGTAAGTCATTCTTGAATTGATTAGGTTTGTTTGATTGATTCTGTTTATTAGGCCAAGCATTTATGCATTTAGCAGACACTTTTATCCAAAGCGACTTACAAATGAAGGAACAATAGAAACAGTGCATCAACTGAAAAAAACAATTTTATAAGTATGGTACCATTTTCCGTAGACTAGTATAGAGTAAACAGACAAGTGCAGTTGTCCCACCCCACCTTTTTTTTAAATAGAGAGAATAGAGAGAGGTATAGACGAAAAGAAGAAAAGAACAAGGAAAAAAGAGAGAAAACATCATGTTGTTAGTAAAAAGACTGAGAAGATTTTACTGATGCATGTCTATTTTTACACAGTATTCGTCGAAATGACTCGTCACTTGCAGTGCCAAGTTATTTTCCTTTGGATTCACTACAGAAGAAACTCAAAGACCTAGAGGAGGAAAACATCAGCCTCAGATCAGAGGTGAGGACTGACCTGAGACCAGTGAACACAGCCCAGAGTGAATGCCTGTGTTATGATTTCTCCAGTCTCCACCTCAGACACCACACCCACAGATGAGCCACAGCCCAATCACTGATTGTCTGATTGTTGAGCTGACTTGATCTGAAATCTGATTGGCTTTTTTGTGCAACCTTAACCTAAGGACAAACAGGTTTTCTTTATCAGTACATCAGGACAGTAAGTCATTTTACTTAAGTACTAAATTCATACAAAGAGCAATTCTGAGGAGGAAAGAAAGAATACATACATTTTTTAAAGTGATGTTAGTGGAATGAAATCATTATAAGAAACATTTTTAAGAAACTTAGCAAGAAACCTACACATTTACCTAGTGAACTAGATACCTACAAGTGAACTAGATACCTACACTTTTATACACTGTTACACTGAGTTACACTGTTATATATTAACAGAGTTAAAGCCTTTATGCTGTTATGTATAAACAGTGTGTTATGTAATGCTATTGGTACTCATTGTTTTTTCTCATAACGATAACTTATTTTAATATTATCTATATTAGATAAACCCAAGCTAAAGTGGCACCTGAAAAATGTTTATAATAAAACTTTTTTTTGGTTGTGTCATACGTCAATCAGTTGGACACTTCCTGTATAAGTGCGTGATTCTCTGCTAGGATAAGATGTATTGTAATGAGGGCCAGCCTTTGGGTGGTGTAACGTGTAACTGCATCTGGCCCTGTGCTATTGCTGTTAGTCAAAGGTCAGTCTACATGAGACGCAATCATTTCCTTCCACCCTTCATACAGATTGATTTGCATTTTATCAGCGACACACTAATGGAAACCTGTTATTCAGCCTGCACACATTCAAAACAACACCAAGCCAAAATGATCAGGGTTTCAGGCATATCAGATATCAAAGACAAACACAATATATACCCAGCTTCATTCTCTGGTAGAAGACATTTGCCTGCTATCTGTGGTTATTAGTCAAATAAGTTGTAATAGAACTATTTTATAATCCTATAATTAAATTATAATACATATAAAGTATGTATGTATATAGTGAAAGTGCACATTAAAAAGAAGAAATTTTACATGTTGTCTCAGAGAAATATTACATCAGACTACATGTAAAAATACATTAATAATATTTTATACAATACTTGGATCAAATTATTAAAAATAGTTTTATACAGAGGTTTAATGTTTTTAAATACTTGCAAAAGTAATTATTAGCAGAAATTTACAGTATTATTAAGAATACTGTGTGACTCCTCTCAGTGTAACAGCAGATCGGATGTAACATGAATCGAGTATTTGACCTCAGCACAGGGTGGAATTCCACACTTCACTACTGTAACATCAACATCCACACCCACACATCAGTAACACTGAAAAAATGCATATCCATAGAAGACCCCATTTTGTCTCCCAACAATAGCATGTAGATGAAGCGAAAAACTATGCCTGTATTGTTTGTTCAGATTATTCATTAATGTGTGTGTGTGTGTGTGTGTGTGTGTGTGTGCGCGCGCACATGTTTTTCTAGGCAAATCACCTGGAGACAGAGACCATCTCATATGAAGAGAAAGAGCAACAGCTTGTAAATGACTGTGTTAAAGAGCTCAGTGAGTAGATCCAGATTATCATCTCACATCTGCTAATCAACTATCACATTCCCTCCCATTGTAAACTGATACTCACTACAATTCATCCTCCACTGCCTGAACTCATACACGCTTGTCCATTTATGTTTCTTATTGCTTCACATTGTAGTATAACAATACAGTCGTATTTACCATTGTTAGCAATGATGCAAATTGCAAAGACCAGATTAATCTGTAACTTAATCTATAAGTCTGTCTTTATGTAGCGTCTTACAGATGAAATGTATGTCTTCCCTGCAGGAGATGCTAACATACAGATGTCCACCCTTGCGGAGGAGCTGGCTAAGAAAACGGAGGACGCCTCCCGACAGCAGGAGGAGATCACACACCTTCTCTCTCAGATCGTGGACCTGCAGAAAAAAGCCAAATGTGTGAGTTCTCCTCACCAAAGTCACATGATTGTTATATGACTCTATATGAAAACTTGATTCTGATTGATCAAGCAGTAGTTTTGTGTAACACCTCTGAACTGTACGGCTCAAGCAAACATTTTTCTGCTTAGCAGTACTGGTTCAGAGACAGTGTGAGGTGAAGCAGAGTAATACATCAGTGTATTAATGTGTCATTTTTGTACAGTATGCACTTGAAAATGAGGAGCTAACTCAACATCTGGGAGCTGCTAAAGACGCCCAAAGAGCCCTAACAGCAGAGGTAACATGCACACACGCTTCCAAAGACACAACAATTCCTTCAGCTTTCAGTATATGCACACATACAAACACTACAGCTCAACAGCTTTATATAACAGTTAATCACAAATATGGGTGTGTATTGTCCTTTGCATTGTTTGGGTACTACTGTATTGTCTGCCACTGACTGATTAGAGTTTAGTGCTGGTTTTACCTGCTGTCTCAGTGTTTCTCTATTTCTCTCTAGCTGAGGGAGCTGGAGGACAAGTATGCTGAGTGTATGGAGATGCTTCATGAAGCTCAGGAGGAACTGAAAAACTTCAGGAATAAGACACTGCCTCTCAGTACACCACGACGATTCCACTCGCTCGGCCTTTTTCCTCTGGTAAAAGACAAACTGAACGTATTTTATAGAATTCTGAATTATGCAGAAAGAAAAATAAGCTATATACAGGGAGTGCAGAATTATTAGGCAAATGAGCATTTTGACCACATCATCCTCTTTATGCATGTTGTCTTACTCCAAGCTGTGTAGGCTCGAAAGCCTACTACCAATTAAGCATATTAGGTGATGTGCATCTCAGT
>JBAJNP010000552.1:0-89358 GCA_036877545.1 Yasuhikotakia modesta
TTCATAATGTTCCATCATCACAGCTGTTTATATTTTGTTTTATTTTCAAAATTAAAGCTTATTGCATATGACCCCAATTTTTTCCAGGTCTACATCATTATTCAGTTTGACGTGTGGCCTTTTTCTCTCCAGCATGAACACATCTAAGTCTGTGACTTTTTCTTTGTTGCAGATGAGAAAAGTGATGCCATGTCTACAAAAGTGTACTATGACTTTTACTTCACGCAGCAGTCCTGAGTAAGTGTAAACCAAATTAACTGCCACTTTCTGTAAAGTTAGTGTACCTGTTTACCAAGCAGACAGTATTGGTGAAGAACATGCTTGAGATGAAATATGAATTAGATTTTCTCACAAATTATATTTTTATGTGTAACACGTTACATTTTACACGTTAGCATATACACGTCCATATTTCAACTCAGGCATTAAAGAGAAAGGAAAGAATTTTGTTCCAAACAAAAGACATTACTACATTGTGCAGAATGTTATTAAATATAGTACATCATTTGAGATGCTGTTCAAATGTCCAAGGTTTGGAGATAAAATGACATGATATGCTGAAGAAAATACACTGTCCCTTTAGAACTAGCCACCCTTTTACAGAGCCTATCAATGCCATGCACAACCTTCATCAGCTTTTGATATTTGTAAAATCAGAAAAAAACATGCCGCTTTCATTTTCTGTTCAGTTTTGTATTTTTAAATCTGTACTTTTTTAAATACTTTCGGCCTGCTGAGATGATCATTCAAGCCACTGTCGTCATCGCCATGGCAACAGTCTGGAAGTTTGACCATGAAGTGCTCCAACAGAAAGCATATCAAAGAGACATCACTGAAGGACTTCCAGCAAACAACTGCATTTGCCCAATGAAGTGTAGCTGATGGCGTTACATGAAAACTTTATTACTTAGAGGCTGAATAGACGTCTACATCAAGGGCAGGAGCATTTAAATAAAAAATGTGTTTGACATCATGCAGGGAACAATTGGTAAAGCAATGTCAAGGACTTATATTAAGAGCTCACGCTGATAATGATCTGGGTCTTTGCCCCATTTTTAACATCTCAAAACACTTCAGTTGAAAACCTATGTATAAAAAATGTGTGCGTGTGTGTAAATCTTCATCTTCTCTCAGTGTATGCCCTTGCTAATCCCACTGTGGCCCTAATTCAGTCTCTGATAAAGTGCACAGAGGTTAAACAGGCCCAGCCCAGCAAATAAATAATGAATGGAGGGGCACCAGTGAAGTGCAGAGATCAGATGAAGACTACAGACCCCTGGTTGATGACCCTGCTCTTCTGTTGGTTAAATAAAACCTAAAACTGCTCTGTTGTGCTCGTTTTCCTCCTTCCCTGGATACCGGCCTGAAGCAAGGACACCAGGAACATTCCAGAATGAGTGCATTCCGAATTCCTATTGAAATATGGCAACGATATTTGGGAGAAAATGTTTTTATTTTGCTCAAGGGTCTATTGAAAAAGGTTCACCACAGTTTCAAAGCTATTTTTGTGTCTATCTCTCTATTAGAGCTGGGCATACGATGCTACATTATATACTGTGCAACTGTAGAAATGTCACAACCAGAGACTTTGTAAAAATGTTATCACCGCAGTATATATCCACAGAGATTCTGAAATGTGCAATAAGTGGAGATTTTGCCATCCTTAGGAGGTGACAAGCCATCAGACTCAAATTCCAGCAATGTTATTTACACACATTATATAGTGCACACATGCATATGTATGCTTACAACACACCTGCAGGAAGATACGCTGTTTATCACGTTTCCAAATATATGTAATGTATCCATCCATCTTTTTTCACTGCTACCCTGTCAGAGCAGAACTAAACTCTCTCAGCAGTCAGAAAAGGAGCATCATAAATAATAATGAAGGCATTTGAAATGAATGAATGTGGACAGATCTGTGAACCTAATTGATCCCAGAGCTTCACCTTGACACTAGCCGATCACTCACCCGAGACTCAGCCTTCAGTAAATAGAATTCACTCTCACAATGCTATCCTAAAAACACAATATTTACCAAGGCCTGCACTGACTCTGTTCACCTCAGAAATCAGGAATGACAAAAGGGTGTGTAAGGTAAAACCAGAGTGCAGATAAGGAGACAGAATGCTAGGCTAGTTATTCTTTAGCAAGTGCAGAGCGTATTAAGGAGTGCTTATTGATTCGGAAAGCCTCTGGAAACTAAAAACAGAACTGTTGTCCAATTGGTATTCGATATTTGGATGCATTGTAGTAAAACTGAAGCTGTGTAAAACAAAAAAGTACAGAAGAAAAAAATCATACTTTCATAGAGGTGCTGTCATGGAAACATACATCAAAACACATATTTAAAACAGAAGTCACAGTATAAAGAGAAGGAGACTACAGGTAACCGCATTAAAAAAATTCCATTTACATTTTAAGTACAGGTAATTGTTTTTGCATGTGTGCATTAGCTAGGCTATTTGAAAAATACAAACAATTAAAGATCCCTTTCATGACACCATTGTTGTCAGATTATTGGTGTTTTAAAACATGAAAAGGTAATTGAAATGTAAGCTCAAGAAACAGCTTTAGTTACATCAATCTTTTTCAATTCAAGTCAGAAGCTGAACAGACTAGATGACTAGAAAATTGCTGCTGAGGGGCTGTTAACAAGATGGCCACTGAGTGGACAGACTTGTTCCAGGGTTTTACAAAAGCCTGATAAAGAGCTGCACTATCTGAAAAGAGCTGCACTATATTTTAGCAGTACTTTCAATTAAACATCTGATAAAAAACAACATGTTTTAACACATTTCTTAAATTATAAATGGCAAATTAAAACTGCTAAATATTGTTCCTAAATCCAACAAGGAACACTGCACAGATGACATACAGTACAACATATGCCTGCTATCAAACGGTACACAGTAGCGTAGTATGTAATATTTACATATGAAACGATAGGATCAGTGTATGTCACTTTACTGCAATGTGGTTCCCAAAATGTGAAGCTTCTTATGGAAGCTGGGACAAGCCACTGCACTACAGCCGCATTAGCTTGATGGGAAGAGATGTTTTTTGGCATTTTCCCTCCGCATTAGGCACAAAAATCTGCACTTGAGTTTTTCCTCCTAGCTCTGTAAACACTCCACTCATTTGGCGAGCAGATTGTAATACATTAGTGCATACAAAATACAGGCAAATTGCTTAGTAAATTTGGCACAGTGTGTTCAAAGTTAAATGCATTGCATTAATACTGTTCAATGTCAAAACTCATCGCTCTCTCTCTGTCGTTCTCCAGCACTCCAGTGCACTGATGGATTGTTTTTGCACTGTAGCCTTTGTCTCTGATGCCGTATGTAATTACATGGAGATGCTTAATTGCTTTTGCTGCCATTAATCTTACAGTCACTGATGTGGTGTGATTGTTGTATCATTCAGTGTCCCAATTGACTTGAACTTCATTATATGCATGTTATTCAGAAAACATGACAAATAACCTTAGTGTTAACACTATTTACTATACTTAATATAATTTAATAATAATAGAATATTATAGTTGATTATATTACATAACTTCCAATAATCTTGGATCATGTGATCCTCAAATGTGTCTTTGATGCATCTGTTACAATAACACACATTTATCTTAATCTAATCCACAGCAGAATCTCAATTCTCAATGCGTTTTAGGCCTGATATCCTGTGACCTGAGACTGCAGTGCAAAAGGGTTGTGGGACAAGTAATTGTGACACTCTGAGGCATTTTATATCAAGCGCAACCTTAAGAGACCTTCTGATTACACTTTCCTAGGAAAAGATGTGCTTCAGAAACAGTAACTAACTCATGGATGCCAGAATTATATGCTGCCAGTCCAAATGCCTTGGTCATGGTCATTTTATTTGAGCCTGTCCATTTTTACAATAAATTCAACAGCAGTTTGTGGTCATGACCTATTTTTTGTAATATAGTTCCCCTCATAACCGAAGGTCAATCAGAAACCATATACTAGGTTGGTAGGCAACACTTGCAAAAATAACTGCCTGGCTATGTTTAGCCCTGTATGGTCCAAACTGACGATTTACATTCATCACAGTGACTTCAATGCAACAGTGTGTCAACCAGTGACTGTCTTTGTGGTATTAAATAATAATTGAATCATTCACTCCACCAACTCCTTCCAAAATACAGTCGCTCACGACCCTGTTATCCTTGAATTTAATTTCCATGTCTCCATCCATCAGTAGGACCTACCAATGAAAAGTTTCTTTACAGCCCTATAATACTTTATGCTTGTTCTACCACACATTGAAAAACCTATTCATGAACACACACACACACACACACACACACACAAAAACAATGTTAGCACAGCATTTAATTAGTCTGCAACCTTGACTGTCACACATCATTGGCTAAAAGACTTAAAATTTAGGCCTTCCTGCACTTCACGCCTGGAAACACAGCTATTCAGAATTTTCTGGAAAACAACCTACTGTTGAAGCTAATGCCATAAAGGACCCACTGAGAATTTCATCTTGGAGACAAAGGCAGCATCCAGCCCTGGTCTTGCTGGGAGTATCGAATGCATGCCAGGTTCTGTTCTGCTGGGGCCTATAAAACTGGCCATTTCTGTAAAGCATTAACACAGCAGGACCGGGCAGTGAAGGAAAATAGCAATGCCAGACGGGAGAGAGTCACGGAGAGACAACACAAACAGAGTTACACGTGAATCCCATTCGATTTCGTCTGCAAGTCCAGATTTATCCGTTTAACAAAAACTCAAAATCTGCGTGAGTCGAATTCCCTAAACTGTCTAAATCAGTGGCGGAGTACTAATGGTGCTTGAGTATTGATTTCAAGGCTGTACATGTGAATGATGAGTTTAAGCAAATGCTATTGAAAGCAATTGATTTTTCCCCCCTGGCTCCTGTCTTTGACTGTGTTGTTAGCTAGAGAGGAATCATAGCAGGTGGATAGGCTCTCACACTAAGATGCAAAGTGCCCCTGTGCCCTCCCCTGCATGCGTGCCATCCGGATAATGAGAGCTGTCAAGCAGCTTACTGAAGCGCTTCAGTTTCTCCATGCAGCTCGTCTGTATCAGCAACCCGCAACAACTCTGCTCACAGCCCATAAAGACACTGCAATGGACTCAGACATCACACAACACTTTCGCTTGGTTCCATTTGATACGCAAGATTTGGTGAATGTTGCATGCGGATACATCGCATGCTTTTTGTTTGCCTTCTGTATCTCATTTACTGCCCTTCCGCCATTTATTTGTGCTTTTTTGTCAGTCTGGCTGACTGTGACGATCAGAATCCTCAGCTGCTACGCTTGCGTAGGCGCAGTCATTTTACATAAAGTGCCATGCGAACTGGAATGCAATACGGGCTTTTGTTGCTGGAAGCAAGAAACACATTAAGAGAAATGTCACTAATTTACTGTGAATCACTGCAATCAGAAAGAACTGAGCGAGTGAGGCTTGCAGCGTTGCACACTAATGTTGCATCGGCTCCAACATGATAATGAATGCCTGTGTAACCAGCGCAAACAAAAGCGCAGCTTAACTGGGAGTGCTGGGGTTTGGGGTGGGGGGTATGCGCTCATTACTGCAGGATTACAGCCATCACTTCATGCCCTGCAGGGGAATTCCAGAGAAAGTGCATATGCACTAATGAACTGTTTCTGTTACTTGTAAATGTTATGCAACAGATGCACTTATTAATGTTGTTGCTATTAGGCGGCTGGGACACAACTTCTCCTCTTGAGAGAGGAACGTTCAATCACTGACAAAAGGAAACTTCTCAAAAGTGTCCGTAACAAGTCTGGAAAGAAAACTTTATCAGTCTGCATGACAAGTTGAGCTAGTCACATTGGCTGACTTTGATAGTGCCACAGCCGTATTTATCCTCAAATGAAAATGAAAAGATTCACTACTGAGCTTTACTGCTTTTTTGGATCAATAACTTATTGGACTCAAACGGTTTCTGCATGTCTGTCACAAATAACAAGACTTCTTGTTTTTAAGACTACGTTTTAATGGTGTGACCAGATGGAGATTGTACAAATCTTAGGTTGGCACACAAAAATGGCAAAACTGTATGCAAATAAATTGCTGTCATTCTGAAGTGTGATGTACTATTTGTTCTTATGTACTGTTATGTACTGTATGAAACTGTCAGTCAGAACTAGATAGACAGAGAGAGAAAGAGAGAGACAGAGACAAAGAGACAGAGAGAGCAAGAGAGTGAGAAAGAAAGAGAGAGAGAGAGAGAGAGAGAGAGAAAATAAAATTGATGATGGTCCAATTATAAGATTAAATAAAATATTGGGAATGCTATAAATGTCTAAATAATTATTAAAAATGCATTCTTTTTCAAAACAAATGCTTAGTCTTTCAGCGCCATATGCAATTGTGTTAAAGGATGTTCTTTTAAGCAATACAAAACTTAATTCAAACAAATTGACACAAAAACAACAACAAGTCTTTTGAAGTGCCTTGTGTGTTTACCTGGAGTGTAATCTATTTTAGCAATAGGTGGAAGCCTTTGTTGTTTCTCATGAGGACAGCGGACTGCAAATCGTTTGCTTGTAAAGATTCATCTTAGTAGTTGACTGACACAATGACAAATGTGTATATTAAATATCCATACCTGAATTTACAACAGGCCATTCATCAAAAGCAGCTTGTGATTAATAGAAATATCACAACATGTGTCCCTGTTGTGTTGTAGATTCCAGCTGATACACAAATTTCTTTACCGCTGAGAAATGACACATTATGTAAATATGAAAAATGGCCTTTTAGAGGCACTCTGATTTTGGCTGAAACGTGGCAGTTTGGAGAATGTTTTGAATAATGAAAGCCACTTCTTCACTTGTTAAAAAGCTTAAAATCATAATGGCCATGATCTGGATATGTAAATAGACGCACATTAAATGTTGATGTATAGTAAGGATGAATAATATTGAGAACTCTGGTCTTCATATCCCTTGTATTTTCCCCATTTACTGCATGTTACGTGTTTAAATTAAAATCATAATAATAACTGCAGAAGGCATTCACATAGAAAGAGAATAACCATGGAGTGTCTGTTCTGACTGCTGTTATCTGATTTTCATCCTATGAATATCAAACAGATGCTTTTTAATTAAGGTAAAGTGTGTAGTTTCTGCTCCGCTAGCTTCACCCAACAGAATTAGTATTCAACAGGTTGAACAGATAGCTCCGCCCCCAACTCACAACATCCGTCTGACCAAGAAACAGAACAATGTTTTTATAGCACCACAGTGAACGCCCAATAAATTAGGCTAGTAATGGTGTCTCAGTTTACCCTGCTAGGAAAGGGAGTTTTTTTTAAACATATCACCTTTAATTGATATAATTGCAGCAGATAGGAATAATATATTTCTCCTATAAAAAACAACTCCCTGGTTCATGATCCTTGAGAAGCTAAGCTGACCATATATGATTACAGCCATGTTTTGTTAACTTGCCATTTGCCCTTGATTCAGACGGGTGATCGATAATCCCTCTCTGTCTCTCTCTCTCTCTCTCTCTTTCTCTCTCCACTCCATTCTTTCTCTCAAGCTCCTCAAACTCACAGCCTGCGGTACAAAGTGTGACGAGATGTTTTGGATGGTCCATTTTGAGCTCTGTTGCTTCAGGCTCTAGTGTGAGTGAATCTGCTGAAGAAGATTCATCTGCTGTATTAAATGTGTGTCACAAACAACTACAGCAGATACTGTTAGTTTGAAGGCACAAAGACATACAGATTACACAGGCCATCATTCACTTCTGCACATCAACTAGGAAATTAATGTATATACCAGTTTAATAAGTGGACTAAAGCACAAATTAACAGTGTCTGAATGTCTAAATATACTGTGGGAGGGGCTTAGTGAGACGATGATGTCATTACAATTTACATAAATCCTTGTAAGAAACTGATGTGCTTTTCTATTTGTCATCATGACACTTAGCTGTCATAATACAAAGTCATAAGGTGATGTTTAAAGAAGTCACCTTTAGTATTAATATAAATGCATACAGACAGCTGCCACTCCTAGATACCATCTGTTGTTCTGAATAGAAAAGGCGTCTATCTATAAAAAATGGCATAACAGTTGCCATTTGTTATATGGCCATTTGTTAGAGTGTTGAACTGCTGCAAAATAAAATGCATGTTTTACTTATAGCCAAATGCAAAGACAAAGAAAAAACTTTATGTAAACATAGATTCGCTTACAGAATCATGCAGGTAATAGCATAAGAACACCCAAACGATTAGTGTTAAATGCAATTCATGCAACGTAACTCAATAACTCAATCCTGCATATGGCTTTTCAGTTCCAGGTTGCAGCGTATGCAACAGACTACAGTGATTTGTCATAGTTTACAGGGACTGTACTATCTCGCTCCACCACTGTGATTTAGACATCTGAATCAGCTGTTTAAAATGCCAAAAGTGTGCTTGTCTGCACTGCTTGTCTGTATATATGCCTGGCATTCCTCTCCATCATTTGATTACCTATTGATGAATTATCGCTGCCACAAATGCTATGGTTCACGATCGCTATGGTTCATGTGCACAAACACCTCTTTTAAACAAACTTCTGTGGGTGGCAATGGCGCAACGTTAATTGTGACAAGCAATTGTAAAGAAGTGACTTATGTAAATAAGACACGATCTATAATAAGCCTAGTTTACACAGAATGGAGGCATGTTTGGGCAGAAATGAACAACAATGTGTTTGTTTAATATGCACAGCACAACGCAACACCAGATTGGATTGGAAGTGATTGGTGGCGTGGATTTAGCGCTGAAATGCCTCACACAAAGGGCCAAAACTGGTTAGTAAATACATTTTAGAACGTGCAGGATTTTGTGTAAAGGCTGGTCACAGTCAAAAAAATGACTTTTTTCAAAAAAGCTTTTTTTTGGTCTGTCCCTTCCCAAAGCGCCATGATGATAAGCTGTCAGACAGGAAATACAGACATGTTTCTGATTGACATCTTATAGATAAAAATGCTCTTTCAAAGGCATAAGGCATGGCAGCGCTAAAATGTGAAAAATGTAAACCCCGTTCCTTGACCTCTACCGTTTTTCAGTGTGATGGATAGACAGCGTTTACCCTCTCTCCACCCTTCCACAGCTCCCCCATGGGGTGGCACAATGCAATGTGTTCTGAGATTGTATTACTGATTACAGTTAGAATACCCGGTTTCAGCCAGTCTGAGGAAAAAAGGCCAGTGCAAAAAGGTTCTACAGCCCCTGCATGAACATGTTATGAGAGATCGGAAGATTCTTAAAGGCCCTGCATTGGTGCCTACATGAAAACCCTTGACATTTGATACTTTTTTTCAGCATAGTGTTGCAAGTCCAACCACAATACTGCACAGTAAGAAGTCTAACCAACCACAAAGAGGCAAATATCAGAGATCGGATGGGGTATCGCAGAACTATACTGCAGGAAAATCAGATGTCATTTAACAGTCACATCTCAGAGTGTACAACTGGACTTGGACTGGACCCCCACCCACCTACCCCCACTGTTTCACCACAGGCGGTAATCCAACCAAAATTACTACAGGCGGCAGGGCACATACACCACGGTCCAGCAAGCCTGGCCTGACACAAATGCAAACAAAAGCGGGCCGGTTGTAAATTGTGTATGACAACAAATAAATGAACAAATATGCAAGGAAAATCTTGGTGCTTCAACAGAAAGGCCAGTGGACTTGAACAGGCCAGGCAGACAGAAGAAAGAAACATCTCTTCACTATTTGATTTGTTCTCCATTCCTGTTCTTCACACACACACACACACACGCACACGCACACGCACACGCACACGCACACGCACACGCACACGCACACGCACACGCACACACACACAATCCATCTAAACTATTGGTTTCAAAAAGTAGATAACACAAGCAAACATAAAAGACACAATAGTTATACTTCAATGTTATATTTTCATAAGTTATGATTACATACTTTACATACTCCTTAAATCACAAACGTGACAGACTTTAAGACTATTGAAATTTATTGTCACATAAAGTGCTATGAATTCACTAAACCGTGACACCCACACTCATTTCAATAAAATAAAGTGTCTTATTCACTAACCACCCACACTCAATCTTAACCAAATGCTAAATGTGCTGAAATAGCCCAATGTTGTATTTAAGTTGTCATAATCATTCTTCACTTTATATAGACCGTGTCTGATTAAAAAAAGTCAGCACTATCTGGCTGTTGCAATTAACAGTGTTAACACTGCCCACGTAAGGCGTACAGTAAACACAGTTTAGTTAAAAGACATGTTTGAGTACATTATCTGATCACAGTAACAGTAACAAATGACAATAAAGGACATTGCAACCGGACACATACCCAGTGCAGTGCAGCTTTCAGGCTTTAAATTGCTGATAACGCTATAGAGGAACTGCAGCAACAATATTTATCATTACATTTTTTGTTTGTGTTACCAGATCTTTAATTCCCTCAATGAATTAGGGGTTAAAACAACACAAATACCATGTGCAAATAAACAACATTATCAGTGAAAACGATCCATTCCTCAAAAACACCTTTTAATGATTTTATCCGAGTACATTTTCACGCTAAAGATAGTTTTGCTAAACAAATAAAGTAGAAATAGAGCGGAAGGTCTTAAGGCTTGGTGCTGACAGAAGGTATTTCCTCTAGGGGTGGTCAATGTCTTGTTGCCATGGCGAATCTTCTGCCTCTGATTACTTCACTTTTTGGGCCGTTTGGTCATTTTGTGTGAGATTGCTGCAGTAGCAGGTGATTGTTTCCAAGCACCTGACTTTCAAATACACTTTCCCACCCTGTATAATCTCAGAAGTTCTGCTCCTGACCTCTGTGGAGTAAATCACCATTTGTTTTCTGTTATGGACACCGTCACACCAGCGCTAAAAACACTTTTCCTCACTTTTCAACACTGCTGTCAGTTTTTTTTCCGATTACTTTTTTTCTATATTGTGCAGATGCCCAGGGTAAGATCAACAACAATATGGTTAGCATTAATCAGAATATTTGTTATATTTATGAATACAGTACAGCAGCTATTTTATCAGATCCACAAGCCACTCACACCCAACTATGAAATAAAATCCTACACCATAGTCTGTTATACTAGGTTTAAAAAAAGGTTTAAAAATAGAATTGCATATCGCTTGAAATATAACATGAAATATGACACACTCAGCTTGTCTTGTCTTGGCAGGGACATACAATAAATCGATTAGGTTTTTAAAAAAGAAATCAGTGTGACTAGACTGACTATACTATCAGAAAGGACTTCTACAGTGAAACGTTAGAGGTTTTGAATCTGAGTGACATACAGGCTAACACACAGCAAGCCTGGCTGATATTTGGAGATGTATAATTTTTTTTCAATTTCGTACATTTATCAAGGCAGAATACTTAACAGGAGGTCCCAAGTGTTCCCTGGTTAGCCATTAATAAAAAATGCATGAATATGTAAGGAATAAATCCAGACAGCTGTTTGGTAGACAAAAAGCCCTGTTCCTGAAAGCAATCTCTGCTCAAAGCACCTGCCCTCAATCTTACTTAACAGGCTGTAGCTCACGCTAAGCTACGGCACCCGTGCTCTTATCAGCCCAGAGAGGAGTGTTAAATGAATGCTTCCACATCCTTTCCTAGTCCTACGAAGGCCAAACTATGAAAATAATGTCAGCGAAATCACATTACTTGAGAGGTGTGGAGATTAATGGTGTACTTCCAAATACTTCCAAATCAAGACATGCATATCTGTGGAAAGGCTTCTGCTTTAACTGTATGAAAACTTAAATGCATGGACCACTCACTGTACTACACAGCTCTTTGATTCTGATTGGTCGAATATGGCATTATAACTTTATATAATGACTGCTAAAAATGAATAATGCAAATTTATGTAAAATTTAAATGCAAACAAAATAAATATAATGCAAAAAAATATAATAAAAAAATAAATGCAAACAAATTATTTTAAAACGCTACTATGGAAAAACAACAAGCATACAAGATAACCTAAAACAGAGCCTAACTTCCTAACATTTAGCTGAGTATGCAAGCTAACTAGTCCAATTAAATGTTAAGTATATAGTGTAGACAGAAACCCTACCATATAACCCTACCACTGACTGAGAGTGCCGTCTATAGCCAGACTGCTGAATGAAACACTGCCACGCCCGTGTGCTAAATCTCAGCCCACACTGTTAGATAAGAGCTGAGGATTGAGTTATCAAGCAGGAGGCTTTACACATAAGCCCTTACCGAACATAAAAACACAGTGAGTAAAGAAAGACACAGGCTGAATAGTGTTTCATTACTGTAGTGTCATTACTGAGTCCTTTTGCTCCCACAGTTTTTCATGAGCAGACACAAAGCCATTAAACCCTCAAGCGCTGGTCATACAGCTCCAGCTGCAACTGAGGCAAGTGATGTACTAGACCAGCTTTTACCAATTACTGCAGATTCACGTCTAATAAATCTCAGTAAGAGAAATTATTAGGCCAATTTGTAAGGGTATTTATTTATTTGTTTTACTAACAATTAATTAGTGGGATTTTGTCCACTAAAATTATTTTCCTTTTTAAGACACTTAAGCTCTGTAAACATATTCTATTCATGTGACCACTTGCTGTTGAATTATTACTTTTAAACATAAGGTTAAGCATATACACATTAAATGAATATAGAGAACTATCTAAAGCACTATTTTATATACACTATTTCTATATTCTTTTAAAATATAGAGAGAAACATATGTCTCTAACTACTATTTGACAGAAATGTCTGCAGTCAGCAGTCATGTCCTGTTTTGTCAGGTGTCGGTATTTGCACTTCAGGTAAATATAAGCCTTTGATTGTAACATGTCTGACAATCTGGGTAAAATGTATGGTGAGGGTAGGGTAGGTAATTTCAGAGACCTAGCAATAGCAAGCTGACTTTGAAAGCACAAGTATGCAAATACATACTTTGACAGGCAAGCAGTACATGCAATCATTGCATTCAGACCGCATGCAATGATTGGACAAGCATTTTACACTTCTGTGCCTTCCATTGAGGATATATAAATATATTTTGGCCACTTTACTTTGCAATCTTATCAGAACAACCAGCAAAGCAAAATATGTTTCTGGACTAAATTGCCTACCCTGCCTTTAATAATAGAAACATGATTAGCTGTGCACTATTCTTAACCAGATAAAGTCTTTAACTTCCAGTTAAAAATGTGTACAGGTGAAGGCTTATGCACAGATTAATAGTCGTTTGTGTATTTTATTAAATGCAGTTAACTCCAAGTTACCTTGCTCACCTGTTAAATATAGATTTGTGTGTGTGTGTGTGTGTGTGTGTACAGTCCTCACGGGTCCTGTCTTGCTCAGTATGTGATAATAGTGCCTGTAATGCACTGTGTTCTTACTAATGGAAACAAAAAGAGCTTGGCAGCACTGAAAAATGAGACATGCTAAAAGCAGAGGGCAAAAAGACATTACAATTACCTGTTCAATTCACACTTGTCAAAAATGGTGTTAGAATCTAATTCACAGAGAATGTAAGGAAAAACAGGAGAAATAAAGAATGGACAAACAGAGTCTCAGATGATATTGTGTGTTATCTACAAATAACATTAAGTCTCATATGTTTGTTCTACTCCTGTTCTAATGTTGACATGACAAAAAATGAGAAAGGAGGCCACGCCCATTTCCATATAAGGGACGTGTACACACCTCTTCCTGTACAGTCAGTGCCTGCACTGTGTAAGCATGATCTGAGTTTGCCATAAAATGTTACATTAATGTTATATTAAAAACACTAAACAAATAACAAAACATAAGCATAAACATATTGATAGATCATGCCACAAAAAGGTGTACAGACTGGACATTTGTTCTCGTGAGAATATCACTGAAAAATATAATAATTTGTTAAATGTACTAATGCTCACCCCAGGCTAGTCTGGTCCAGTGAACTGAACAAAGTTAGACAATGAAAAACTCAACGCTGTGTTAATGTTTTCTAATGTTCATGAGCAAATGAGCCCTGCAGTGCGGCCATTCAAAACCAGCTCTGCAAAACAACATCTTTTTCCTGTTAATTCACAGTATTATTTTTATCTCAATTACTGGCATGAATACTAAAGAATACGTAACTCAAGACATCCTTTTTATTAGCGAACAGAAATTCCCCTTAAGCAAATGAAAGTATTAAATATGCATACCAGCGATTAACTGAGCCAATTGTGGTTTAATGTCAGGATGTAAAATTCGCCCCCGGTAAACGATGTGACATGACCTCATCTATCAGCGAGGCCGACATCATCATGAACTTCAGCGCTCGATGACTCAAAACTTTGTGACACGTGGGGTCTATGATACGATGTCCCTGCCGCATCACATGAGCGCATGAACTGCCCTGGCCCTTTTGTTAGCCAATCAGCTATCGGCCTGTGTTTATTTTTTTACTGTTTGTTTTGATTTTATAATTCCATATCAGCAGCCATTATGCAGTTTTCATCAGCAGAATAAAAACCACTGGTAACAGTGTGCTGGACTATATAAATAAACAGTGAAATAATTTTCTACGGATGGGGGGTTTATAGTACAGAGTGGGGACTGGTTAATGGTGGACATTAACCAGTTCAGTGAGTACAGCAATACTGCTTGGCAAATGACCCATTTTAATAAATGCATTATCATAAATAGGAAGGGATAATACCATTGATCTGTGTAACCATGGAAATGCGAACCTCAGCTTTTGTCACAAAACAAAATCACCCTGCTGGCTCTAACTAGTGGGCTGCTGCATTTATAGTCAAGTAAGTGCACTTATGCCTAGATTATCTCATCATGCAGGTCTGTTACATAACTGTGGCAGCAGAAACAACACAGCAGTCTATACACAGATAAATCAACTATAACTACAAACATAGTATGAAAGGCTACAAATTCAGTGTGTCTTCTCTTCATTGTTTTTTATGTGGGTAACAACCCATGACTTTTTAAAACAGGTTTCTCAAATCCCTCCTCCTTCCCAACTCCCATTGGTTGGAAAACGGATAGTCCTGCCCGGCCAATGTACATTTACACTGTTAACAACAAACCCAACAGGAACAAGTTAGGGAAAGACACTCTGTAGGACTTAACTGAACACTATGCACTAACACATCCTGCAGGGAATGCAACAGACTGCAAAGCCTAATTTAACTAAAGTTGGACGCAGTGGGCATCAAGACACCAGGTCAACTTTTAGCTGGATAACAACTGCCACCGGCACTGAGAAGTTCACACTGTTTATTAGGTTTAGAGTTAAGGCTATTTTCACGCCCCCTGTGGTAAGGCACATATGGGTTAGCCAACATACAAAGCAGTCCATGAGCTCCACTACAGCAAACATCGGGAGCTGTCCAGAGTGCTGAACACACTGTTTTTCTTACTACCTGGAAGTTCAGCAGAACTTTCAACTTTCCATCTGTCCTTGATTTCTGTTTTCCATCAACTCTTGCATTCAATCTCTTGATTGTTTTACTTTTAGTTTCACTTTTGGATTATCAATGTTGCCGTACCCTTGCAAACTTTTCCAAGGAACAAAAATGATTGAAATGATCTGGAAAATAAGGCTAAATAAGATGATTAGAGAATGCAACATGAAAATACCACAGTTGAAAATTAATTTCAGGAATATCAAGGAGAAACATCAATGATGTCATTTATCAGAACACAGACTCATACACTCCTATTCAGAAATCAGCCAGCACTAATGAGTTTTCACATAACCTTCACATCAGGTAGCTAATGGTATGTGCACACAAGTCAACGCAGACAAATTTAAAAAGTTTCTTTATAAACTTATTAATTTGCTCTGAAGTAGAGAAGGTTTTCAAATGGTTCTTTACACCAAACAAAATTTTAGATTTCTTTCTCTTTGTCTCTAGAAACATCTCTTCAGTTTTGAAGGACAACGTTTTTAATCAACCTGTCAGCTGTTTGTTTACTTTTTGTAAACCAATGGCTGCTTGTCAACCTGCCACATCGGTGGCATCAAGTTGAATTCTCTCAGCACATTCTGTAAACTGCAAAGAATCATTTGTGACCACTGAAATAATCATCGCTTGACACACAAATGCCTGGAAATCTCTTCTTATTTCTATGATGTTGCTTTGTTGGCCATGATGAGTTCTTCTAAACCCCACATAAATGGAACATGCACCCTGTGAAGAATACAAATCAGCATAAATACCCACACAGGCTCTCTGTGATCCCTGACATAAGCATTCTGATTGCGAGAAGGTAGCTGAATGGAGATGCAGTGATGGAGATACTGTCTGGAGCACGAGTGTGGCTTTCAGGTGCGGAGCGAGGTGTCGCGGGACAGTTTAAAGGAGCTCAGAAAGCGACTCCTTGTTCAGCCAGAACTTCCCTCTTTCAGCCTGCAATCAGTCTCTCAAACCGGACTTAATTAAACCATCAGGTCGGCTGCCACAGAATGCAGCTTCTGCAAATTAAAAAGAAATTAGGGTAGCAGATGTGTCTTTAATGGCTTAATCATGCCGCTATATTGGATCCATTAAAACATACAGGAAGTCATATTTCAAAAATATTCTTTTGCCACTGCTGTGCATGTGCGGGCAAAAATCATGAACAGATATTCTGACATGGAAATAACATTTTGAAAATGTTAAGCAAATACGTCAGAGCCTCAACATCAAAGAAAACAATAAAAGAGACAATTATCTAAAAAAACAGGAACTTGGGAAAATTGTAAATACATTAAATAAAGACTCAAATAAAACAGATAATATTGAAGAATTGAAATCAACCTAAATGTTCAAATAGTAACAACTTACAAAGAACTCTTTGAATCCTCTTAGTTAAAAATCTTACTTACTCAGATCGCATGGTCTTAAGTATTTGAAGCTGTCTGTTTCCTGAATGTTTCTTCGAGTTTTTCAAACACCTTGCTTTCAGTACAGAATGGGGTTGATGATGTTGCCAAATGTGGTGAAGTGAGTCTTCAAACATCAGCTCAGCACCACCAGCGAGATGTTGGCACTAGCACAATCACAAGATCCCACATGCTTCACATTCTACCGTGAGTCTTCTCAAGCTGAGGTGCGAGGGCAGCTGTCCATGTTTATACCTAGAGCTGATCCCACTCTGTAACAAGCTAACAGTTGTTTGTTTTCTAATTTAAAATGCATGTTGAGTTAACACTGACACTCACTTTGGAAAGTGTAAATGCGAACAAACATACAGAGTGACTTTTTTTGAAAGTCATGCTCTTTTCAATTGTCTTTCCATGTTTAGGCATGTGTGTAATTGCTGCATGGATGAATTAGGAGGCAAAATTCGGAGTGCTGGTGCTCCACTGAGGAGCCTGAGAGAGGGGAGGGTGAGAGCTCTCAGCATCTACTACATTAGGAAACAAATGGAAAGATAAAACAGATGAGAGAGGAGGAAGGGCTCGGCTCAGGAAGGGATCAGATGGAAAATGTGAGAGCTCTCTCATTTTCTCCTTTTTTTAATATTCCTCAAGATAATGAGTTTTCCCTCTTTAATTTAGTTTCCATTGAAAAAACCCGAAGCAGCCATGAAAACACAAAACGCATAAAAACAAACCTATTTTTCCTCTTTTAACATACAAATGTGCACATACTGTTTTCACACCCCCTGCAGAAGTTGTTTTTCTTTTTATAAATAAGGGAATTATAAAAATTGCATTCTTAAAAATTCTGTTGTGCGCTTATTAGCATATTTGACAAAAATACATATTTCACTGGAGAAGACAATAATTGTTTGGGTTGCTAACTTGAGCATCAATGAATGTTTGCAGCCGTTTTGTGAGTCCCTGGTTTCAGCCCACTGTTCCAGACAAACATCCTCCAGGTACTGTAAGCTCTGTGGTTTCCCAGCATGCTTTGCACATTTCAGTTCTTGTCCACAGTAGCTATATGATGTTTTTATCTTGTGGTACACAACCATCACAAAAGGCTGCAAACAGTCATTGTTTCTCAAGGAGACAATATATAAGGAAAAGGGGGCAGGCAAACCTATGAGCACCAACAAGTGAATCTGCCGCCTTCTCTTGCAATTCCTTTTTACTTCCTGCATGTTTCTGGCTAAACCACATACCAGAAATGTGACAGGAAACACAAGTGACCGAAATGTTTCCTGTGCCATGTTCCAGTAGCGTGTTCTGGCATTTGAAACTGGGCATTTAAACATGCACAGGTGACGTGCACAACACCTCAGAGAAATTCCATGTCACATGCGCCCTTTGGGGAGAAAATGTCATCCTGACACAGAGGATTGGAAGGGGAACAGAGAAGAAACGAGACTTCGAATGAAGAAAAAGAAGGTTAGACAACTGTCCCATTTACAACAGAATTTGTGGTCTTATTAGCTGGGAACAGAATCACATGATGCAAGGCAAACCATCACACAAACCATAAAAGTGTTACTTTAGATTTTACCAGTTTTTTTTTTTAGAGTTTAAACAAATACACACAACTATCCTCAAAACTTCAGTTTGATAAAAAGCCATTTTACCTGTCAGCAGATGCCAAGCTGTAAGGTGATTTTTTCGGTTCTCAGTTGTTATGTGAAGACCGCTGCACCAGCAGAAATCTTTACAGCGGGATCTGCAAATAAGATAAACGATGGCAGTTTAGCTTAGTATGCTTGAATATAACAAGCAGATATACCTGCACCAACTGACTTCAGGTTACAGCGACAAGCATTAGCATATTGTGGCGTAAGCTGATTGGAGGAAGTCCTGGACAATGAGGAGGCATCGGACCATATGTACTGCCTTAAACCCACACCGATTTCACTGCCTAATGCTAATACTGGCCAAACTGATGTCTCTCCTCCCATTTCATTAAACGCTTGTGGCGTCTGGACCTGCAAATGACTAATATTCTTGTGCCATATACACAACAGACAGTTTTATTCAGTATTTATCTCGTCTATACTAAAGAAACTGGTTGCTGGTCCAACAGCAAATTTGGACTGTGTCTAATTTTATTGGCCATGTAATGAGCTGTTTTATAAGTATAAAAGAAGATAGAGCTGATTGTCTGGAAACTCAGTTGCTTTTTATGGTCGGCTATATAGATAAAGAGTTGTAGCCAATATATCTATGCAGTAGCCCTTTAGGTAGAGTCACAAATTACAATTTCTTCTTCAGAAAATAAACAATACAAAGTCTGTGAGGATAAATTCCCTTGATAACAACAGATATAATGAATATAAAGTATTCCAGTGGTACAATGACCAGGTGACGCGCACACACACACACAGTTTAAACATATTAATGGGTTAATCATATTCAATAAATCACATGCATTCATGTGTAAACTTCAACATCTTTAATATATGCTTGTATGCAAATAAGGGGAGAGGGCACAAAAACATTTTTCCCCTCACAGCAATGCCTTGGGGTTGTCAAAGTCAAGTGCTAACTAACTAGCATTTCCACCTGTATCGTCAATCTTGTGTGATTGTGTTGGGTGGTCTATGTGCACAGCTTGCCGTACGCATCAGAGGGCGAGGAACAGTTTGAGGCAAGAATATGAAATGAGGTCATTATGGAGAGAAACAACTTTATAGCAAATATCTATTTCAATCAGTGGCTAGATGTGGACGTTATCGATCAAAAGCCACAATCATGCACACTGCTTACTTCCAATTGAGTGCCATTTTCCTGCACAGGGCTGAAAATGAATTTATGTGGCAATGCTTGGTTATGAATTAGAAGTATTCCTCAAACCTCAGGATTATGAAGATTAAAGTGCATTGCAATGAGAGCGACATTCAACCGCTTGCCACCGATCCCACTCAATATGGAAGATTGATGGTGTCCTCCAGTGCTGGGATTTACATATCCTGCTGTTAAGAGTGATGGACTTCCCATGCCATGAACTGGAACTGCTTGCATTAAACTTTAATGAAGAATAGAGATGCAGTCACAATATCGGCTTACGTTCGCCTCCCACCTAAGCAACCTCCTCTGACGAACAATATAGTCATCTCACAGGAAAAAAGACTCATATCTCAATTACTTTCACACACAATTAATAACAATAAATCGAAATTGAGAATTCCTTTATATTCCAGATTTTTTTTTCTGAGGTAAAGTAAAGTAACATAAAGATAAAGTAACATATATTGTTAATATTAACATACATCATATTACGTTTTAAAGGTATTAATCATTTTTATTTCTAAATAAATTTAGGAGAAACATTTCAGACATGAGAAGTTGCCTTTTAAATGAAACACAACTGAGAACTCTATTAAGTCTCCCAAGCTGTAAAAGTGCAACGTCTGAGCAATAAATCAGTCCTCTGGGGAAAGCCTTAGAAATTCAAACACCATTTCTTGGTGGAAACACCATTAGTGTTATTGGGATGATGTGAAGATACATCTTGTCTGAGGGGCAAATAGAATTCAGAGTATGCCAGAGGTAGAGGGCCACAGGAAGTGCAAGAAAGAGTCTCTTTCTTCTACTGTGGAGTTGATGGACATCTCTGAAAGCTGTGAGCAGGTCATCAGCATGGGGATCTCAGTGGCTTTCAGGCCTTCAGAGGGCTTTGGAGGCAAACAGAAAATGCCTGAGATTGATTCTCTACAGAAAAACACTGCCCACCACTGAAGGATGAAGAGGGGTCATAGAAGCCCCCGTAAGCCTACTACATACTCACCCCCACCTCCCAGGCTACCTATATATTGCTATCACTGGATTAATCCTCTGACGGTCACCTGCTGTAGGTCATGGCTGGTGTTCAACTGTCTTTCTGTGTGAACAGGTAATGAAAAGGTCTTTCCTTTAAAACCATTACAATTCCCGACAGGGGAGGTGGGCATTAGAAGCCAAATGCGCTTCTTGTAAATGACTTGTGAACAGTTCTTTCTTTCCTTTCCTCATTTTTTTCTTCTTCCCACCCACAAGCTGAAGTAATCCACCATGTGAAGATTTGCAGGGCTGGGGGAGAGGGACAGAGAGAGAGAGAAAGCTACATGGAAATCAAGGAGGATTAATTAGAGCAGAGACCTAATGAGGATCCTCAAAGCAGGACACAATACTGAAGAAGCAAATGTGTTCAGCTACCTTACAAAAGGAGGGACGGTAGGAAGAAGTGAGATAAAGAAAAGTTGAAGAAGAAAGAAAGTAATAGGTAGGCAGAGAGGCTCCTTTAGTTTAGTTTAATACAGACTTTAACTATCACAGGTTTGAGTAGTTAACACTCTTACTGCATTGCAAATAATGTTGACAACACTAGTTGTTCTGTCTTTGTTAATGTTAGTTAATACAAGTACAAATGTTGATTGCTGATAGGGTTTTAACTAATGCTAATGCTAACAGGCAAAAACATGAGGTGTAAAAGTCTGGCTGGGACACAAAGCATCAGTTTCTACACAATTTCTGATGGAATTAAAAAACAAAATATTTGCAATTTTTAGCTTCCTTTAAAAAAGCACATTATATGCTAGTGGATATTTTGCCAGTCATCAATTTTTGTGAGGGGTCCTTAAAAGTATATAAGGATTTGAGGGTTAACAGCTTATGGAAAAAATGGATGCAGAACTAAGAATTCAAACTGCACATGCATGATCACGTGCCACACAATCCAATGCTACTCAGATCCATGGAAATGCAAGATAGCTTTCTCTGAGTAATTGAAATCTCTCTGTTCTATATAAATCTGCAGCCTCTCGATGCTGTTGTTTAGAGTGTGTTTTACATCAGTATGAACCCAGCCTCAGAGAACTGCTTTCAGATGTCATTTGACGTTCATTGAACTATCATTCACCAATTAGAAACGAGTGGGTGTTTTTGAAGTTGTTTCTTTTTCTGCTTTCATCTTTTCCATCTCCAAGCTACTTTTGTTTGTAACACTAATAAGATTCCTCTTGGTTACCCCATCAAGACTTAGTCACCTTCTTGTTACTGTTAGCAAACAAAGACACGTCCTCCTCCTCTGCCTGGTGGAATTTTACATACAAATGCTTAAACGAATCTTGTAGGCACAATAGTGATCATTCACTCCTCCAGTTTAAATTCATATCAGCAACTTTAGCATTAGCATTTTAGCTGTATGTGAAAGTCATTTTGGCCGGGTTATTGTTGTTGGTGAAAGCTAACACTTGCAGTGAAAACTGAAAGACGAAGAGGGTTCGAATACAGTTAATGGAACTGTCTGGTGAGCCCTTTTTTGTGTTTGAAATGCATTAGTAACATAAGAGCACCTGTGGTTGGATATAAGCAGAATGCAACGCCATTTACCAGGTAATGCAAGAAACACATTTAGATGAAGCAAGCAGAATAATACACCTCTATTGTGTATTTATTTACAGAGTAATAGATCTTGTTTAATGTGAACAATAATGATTGTGTTGTACTATGTTGGGGGCAAACCACACTCTTTAACAACAGTTATATATTATATAAAACCTTCTGGTAAGTTCATGCATCCATGTAAGTTAAATAAATGTGCATTTTTTGTATGCTGAACAATGTACAGTTTTCTGTATTATATAACTAGTTGTATCTTAATGCTTGCCAGAACAAATTGTTTGCCAGCTTCTGCTGGCAAGAGAACTAGGAAGTTATTTTTGTTGGTTGAGTAACATTTTTTTAACGTTAAGGCAAAAGATGTTACAATAAAGATGTATTTATTTCTGTTTCTCTGGCTGTTTTTCATCCCAGTGGTCCTGCACTTATACCAACTCATATCAACATGGATGCATGAAGTTTTCTGTTTTTGCATATGGTCTCTCATATGTTCTCTGATAGTAAACGCATTCACAAACTGGACATTCCTGGCTTCAGTCGCTTGAATGGATCATGCACACATGTGGCTGGGAGCTGCATTGCACCAAGCGCCCTCTCACTCTCTCTCTCTCTCTCTCTCACTGTGACTCCAGCAAATGCTTATGCTTTGGACATTTATTTTTCATTCTGTTTGGTGAATCAAACACAGAATGATCCTCAACATCATTATGCTCTTGACACAGGCTCTGTTGCGGTTATGTGATTTATATATACTGCACATACACACACACACAGTATTTTTTCTAGCATATAGTCTGCCTATAGTACATGGTTAGAACACACACACACAGAATAATTTGCATGCACATAGAAGTACATTCAAACTTAGACACATACGTGTCTGCAAATGCACAGATGTTAATACCTTAAATATCACATATAAATAATATAAATAATATATAAACAGTACGTCAGACCATACAACTTTCTTTTTTCATTGGAAAAAGACAATTGTAAATCCAAACATGAGTGTGTGTGTGTGTGTGTGTATTATATCTGACACTATATATCAAGGATGCTAACAAGGTATCAGAAAGTTCCCAGAAGAGGCAGTTCTGTCTCTCTCAGGCAAAGCCAGATCAGACGTCATTCTGTTAGACACTCTGACGTTTGTATTCAAAATGTCACAAGCCTCTGCAGGGAGCTCAGAATCGTGGCTGAGCACAGGGTCAGTCAAATGCCTTCAAAGCGCCGCCTATTTCAGCTTCAGTTGGCAGAAGCTGACACTCATATACTCACTGAGAGCAAATAAAGGTGAAACAAAACTTTAAACATAAATCAACCTGTAGTTATTAACTGCCATTCTATAACAAAACTACATAGACAACAATCACCATTTAAATATGTCAAAACTTATAAACAAAATCAACACACAGGAGATGTTTAGAAGACAGTAAAGGCAGTTCTTTAACCCCTAATCCTCCCACTGTCTGTTTGGTATATAGATTGTTCCAGCTGTGACATACAATGAACGCTGCAGGATTAAAACACCACCATGCATGGCAGGTTAGAAATAAGCCCCCCAAATAACATACAATACTTACAATCTGATGTTTTAGATTAAATCCACTATTTACTACAGTCTCAGTCCCTCTGGAGGCAAATGGTGTAAAATAACAGATAACATAGTATCATAGCAACAGAGTACATAGAAAACATTTCATCTACCTATATATTGAAAACTAGATTTTTGAATGTGTTCTTAAACACCATGAGTTTTGCATGCAAAATAATTTCCTGCCCAGTCAAACTATCACACTGTCAGGATTAAAATATTCTGACTATGTAACTTCTTACAGTTTTTTAGATTCAAAAATCTGCGTTTTTGTACTAAATACTGTTCTTGCAAGTAGGACAATTTAATAAATGACATTTTTTATTTATTCAGTGTTTTATCTTTTCTTTCAATCATAATGTTCTTGCTATTCATCTTTTAGAAGGCAGACCGCAGCATTACTCTTCATTTTAGAAGAGTAATAGCTTCTAAACTCTGCATAAAAAAGTTGAGGTGAATTCAGTAAACAGCTGTAGGACATTTGTGTGTGAAGCATTTTAGCACAAAAACTTGAATCCAATTTATTTAACCACCTGTGTATCAGTTTAACCAGATATATCTGAGTATTTATCAGCAGACACAACCCAATATTTATCTACTTCCTTATTATTTCTCCCTTAGTGTTCCAGCAAACACTAAGGGATTTTATTTTTGAAACAGCCAAACAAAAATGTGATATTTATCATATCATGTGTCAAGCTCTGACATGTGATCTGTCTGGTCCCAGGCAGTATCCCATGTTATCCATAGTCTGTGCTTTGTGTGGACAAACGCGTGACCCAGGAGAACTGCCTGAAATCCAGAACAGATTTTGAGATTGTATTTTGAGCTCTGAACAGACACCCAGCCTCTCTAGTGAGCAACACTGTGCTCCCTAGATACTGTTTGACTATCTAGTGTACTCAGTCAGGTTAAGTAAAGGTTTGTGGTGTTTATTCAGCCTTGTTTAAATACAAAAGTGCGTGTGATTGTGTAGAGGTGAGTGTGAAATGTGTCTCATTTTAATCCAATAGTTTATTTTCAGTTTTAAAATCTTTTCATTTGTCATTGTACCCACAATTTGACCCAGACTTTCTTTTGTGCTATTTTATTATAGAATTTGATTGCTGAACAAGCTGAATGTAACAAAAATCCCACACACACAAAAGGTGAATTAATGCATCTTTGAAAATGAGCACAATAACATTTTAATCTTCCACTAATGCATTTCCTTGACTTTGAGCAAGGCTTATTAAAATAATATATTTGTAATACTTAACATCTTAACCATCTATTCATTTTCATAACAGTCCAGTAAAACAGTGTAACAACCATTACCATGGTGTTGTAGTTCCTCACATTCTTGAGGTCAGGGAGAGTCTCACGTCTGCTGAAAGCTGAGCTTTAAAGAGCCGTTTAGAAATGCTAACAGCCTGTACTGGGTGTTTGTGAACACGATCACAATTACAAAGCCTGAAACATTTATTCACAGGACAGCCATCGCTCCCAGTCTGCTTTCAGCTCGGCACTTACAGTATTTCAGTTTTCTCTGTCTCTAATCTCAATGGTGATCTTTATCAACCAACTTTCTGTTTACACAAGTTACAATTAGTATTGCAGAGCGTCACATACTAGATGTAGTATGTTACACTATTACACTTTACATTGTAGCTTTATTTTTGACAATCAGCTGACTAAAGCACTTTTTCACAATAAGCAAGACTGTCTTTTCTCTCAAGTGAAAATGCTGTACTTGGCCTGCAGGCATGTTTTTTCATTAGAAGGGCTACTTTCTGTGTTTATCCCCCACATAGATCACATGCAGTTACATACAGGCTATATATGAGACATTGCTGTTTATGTCTGTAATACTGCGGATTTAAACAGCAGTTACAATCAGGCGGCACATAACATGGGCTTTTAGATGAGTTTTTGAATCAACATATGCAACCCCATTTGTGCTTTGTTATATACACACTCTTGTACACAGTTCTTGTTTCATGCTACTACACTGCACCTAAAAACACATGCAAAGTATTTTCAGGAAAGCTCAAACATTTCCCTCAGACTCTGACTGCTTATATCTGACTGCCGATGGCTCAGTCCATCCTTAACCCAAGCAGGATAAGAAGAATGTTCCTCCACTGCTAAAACATTTGCATTTGACTGTGGTTTTGACACTATGACGGACAAGCACTCTGCCGCTCAGCCGATTGAATCTTCACTGCTCGTCACATACAATGTGTTGTTAGATCAATGACTGCTGACAGATAAGTGCAGACTGAAGCACTGATTTCTTTCAAAGGCTGAGGATCCATCTTGAGGACTGTAAGATAGGTATAAATCTAAAGAGAGGTTACTCGCTGTTATTGGCTGAATATGTTTGGTGCATATATCACCCTGACAACACTTTGAAGCAGTGGTTCTCAAGTTATGTTTTATGAAGGCGGCCCGGACCTTTCAAAGACGCCCTGGAGTAAATTGCCAAATTATGAAACTGTACTTAAATGGTTAATGTCCAAAAACTGACAATATAACTGACAAAAAACACATTAAATTAAGTGACTAATCAACTTATAACAATGAATTACCTGCTAACAGTTGTGGTTTAACGTTTCTGTCTCAATTCATTAGCGCAACTGACAGTTGTGCTTCAGTCTACAAAACAAACAACAGTCTGGAGAAATGATGAAGATTTCAAGATATAAACTATAGGTAATACACTCAACTGCTAGAATTGTAGTTAATCGTTTTAAGGAAATTATGGGGTCCATGAAGCACCAGGTATTTATTTTCACTACCTAAACCACACAAAACAGGCAGGCAGCAGACAGGGCAACAGACTGTCTAAACCAGTAGTCATGTACTAAACCCTTTGGCCTCAGTCTTCTTCTGTTTTGCTTCCCATAACATCACCTTCAGCTTTATGCTATGTGTCCATTTGACAATTATGCAAATTATGGGCAAAATCAGGCCCAGCGAAACTGAGGAATCCATAATCAGAGTGGTTTTATCTGACTGTGCAGGAATGACCAGGAACATAATAATGATGATTAAGGCCACACCTCAAAGCCCAAAATACCTGTGGTGAAACTTAATGGGTTGAAAAAAGCTTACTTTGAGGCAATCAATAGGGTTAGTGAATGAAACCTAATGGCCTCTGCCTCACTTTTTATAATAAAAGTGAAGAAATGCATCGATCTGCCCCCTCACAGGTGGTTTTTTTTCCTCGTCTTATTGATTTCAATTAACAAACCATTTGCTGAAACTTGAAAGGGCAGAGCATGTTGTGTACATGCCGATACTGCTCAAGAGAGAGTTTTAGCATCACAGTATTACATTAGTTTAAGTTCCCATTTCTATTCGCTGCCACACAAAGCATGATGGGTAGACTGTACTCCAAAGATAAAATTTAAATTGCTCAGTCTTTGCTCTTTCAACCCTAAAGACACTTAATAGACTTCTATAGGTTTTAAGCATTAACTTAAATACTTCAAATTTTGTAAATTACTTACTATTTTATCTATTAAAATGAAAGCGTAAAATGAAAGTGTTCTCCATTTAACCTTAGCTTTACTGACTTTGGTAGGTAAAAACAAATTACACCTGTTCATAAGTACTGAATACACACAGAACCAATATCTATAGACAGTTTACATGGAAACATGTAACACTGTTTAACACAATTACTCAGTGTTGTTAACACAAAAACCAAAATCTCAAATATGCTGCAAAGTACACAAACACGCATGAGGCTGTTACATACATACCAAGACACAATGAGCTAAAGCCACAAGTCTGGTCATGTCTGATGAGAATTCATGCACATATTACTTTTAAAGGGAAATTAATCATATCCAAGTTATTTTTTCTCATGTTTGAATTGCAGATAAGAGCCAGTCTATATTTGTTATGAAACATGACTCTTTAAACATGACTCTTTAAAACTGCATCATTAGATATAATCACTCGTGATAACAGGTGCACATACAGGTTATAAGCAACGTAACTTTCATCTTAGAATGATCAATGCTCAATCGTAAACAGTCTGACATTATCTTGATTTATATATGATAATTTATATAGTCAGAAATAGTCATGAACAGGAACCCTTTACTAAATGAATTAACGGAAATACACAGTTTACTGTAAACTTAAGAATTTGACAGAGGCCCTGTGATTTCTTCAGCGGTTCAGGTTTATTTAAACATGTGTTATGTCACTCTCCATTAAACTACACAGCTTGAGAGAAACAGACCTCGTGTGACAACCACAGTCCACCTGATTATGACATAATCACAGCAAAATGAAGCTAAATAAATGGACAAGCCTCCAAACAAGAAGAGACTGCGCCTGTCCTTCAGATTCGGTTCAGAATTTCAGACAAAAGTCTCTGAGTGCCGTACAGACGAACACTAAAAAAATCTGTTACTGAGTGACACATTATGGAGTGTTTGGAATCTATTTAAAAATGCATTAGGGCAGGATTCATATTTCTGAATGACAGGCCTGAGAGAGCAAAAGAAACAGAGAGAGGGAGATAAATTTGCACTGCAGCCGGTGCTGTTAGGAAACATTAAATGGAATTTTCCTTATTTGCAAATGCAATGGCTCATGTCGTACTTTCAGCACACATTACTGCTTCCTCTGCCCATTGTCTTACTAATGGTTTCTGGACAATTTATGTGAGCTTCCCCAGATATTTTCCATCTTTTTCATCGGAACATTTCCTCTCAACACCCCCACCCTCACCCTTATGGCAGAACTCCTTTTTAAATGTTGTTTTTCCATCTGCAATATAATTTCAAGGATTTAGACAGAACAGTTTGCTTGGCAATGCCCACAACCATAAACAATACCCTCCTACTGTGCCAGATTCTGGGCAACAACAGATAATAACCCTCGATCGGACTGTTTGGAAGTCTCAGCAGACGTACTGGCATGATAGACCACAACAGCAGACAAAAATCCAACCTAAAGCTGAAATTCGGGAAGAAGTAATTAAACGCTCTCTCTGTATTAAGCACAGGGAGGGTGTGAGGAATGCAGAGTAGACACTGTAATCGTAAAAGACTCCCCTGAGGTAGGAGTGAGGGTCATGATGGCTGGGCCTTGTAGATAGTGCGGACATTAACGGCTCTCCTGCTGTGACCTCACTGCAGAGAAATATGGCAGCCATTTCTCCCTGGCCTACTAAACCACAAAAGGCTCTGAGATGGGACAGCAAAACTGAATCTCTGAAGTTCAAGAGACTGCAGGAAGCTTTAAAAGCACACACAAACACACACATCTCTCTTTACATTCAGGGCATTGTATTGTAAATACAATACTGCAGTATGCTTACGAAAACATGGCCCATATGCAATTAATGAGTGTATCATTCACCATGTAACTTATGCACATATTTGATGCTTTCTGACCTTTTTTATTTTCGTTATTCTTGCCAGTAAGCACCAACAAATTCACAATTTCACTCTGTATGCCTGGGATTATTGGCAGGAAGCTGTATAAAGCACATAAGAGGAAACAGCACAATGTTTATTTTATTTGCGTCTTTGAAAATTAAAAAAAAATGTCTGTAAACCAATTTAATATGATGGCCTAATTAGCTTAAAAGAGATTTTCTTATTAACATATCCAGCTGTTGTTTTTAACTTAGAGGAAAAGATAAATAATTTTTTTAAGCTCTCATTACACCTCAATATAATATTTTTTCTACATGAGTGAGCTACAAGCAAGGACTCAACATAAAACTAAAAATGTACCACCAATTATTGCATTAACTCAAGCTGGTCCTTAAAGAAAGAACAAAATAATTGTCACTGTTTGAAATCGCTATGATTATATGGTTGTATTACACGGGCTAACAATAGGTCAACCTGCTAAGGTGAATAGCAATTGTATATCTGTCTCACTGTTTCAAGCTTTTCAAACATGGGGAGATCACAACAAGGTCTGATGCATCTAATGCAAGCATGCGTGTCAGCAGTGGTTTTAAACTACTCTCTGCTTTGCTTTGACATTCAGAATTGCGGCTTGTCAAAAATCACCCCCTCACACATCTTGATGTTAATGGTTAATGTGTGGGTTCCCACTGGGCCTGAGGGTGTCAGGACATATACTTCAGCCCTAAAGATGTTTTAACCTCCCCAACAACCACTACTGGAGCACAGCTTTGTGTCTGACCTAATTAAAAATTCATACATAAACCAGCTTGGATTCGTGTTGGTCTAAGCAGGTTTGTTAAGGTTAAATTTAGTATGTTAAATTGAAGCACTTATCCACTGGCGCACAGGACATGACTGCAGCCCCAACAGTGAGGAGGGAACCTTCAGGCATTATAAGCTAATTATACTCTGAGACCTCTCTGTATATCTTTACATAAACCACATCTACAGCTGCACATACACTGTGAAAACACAGTCGACTTTGTGAAATACAGCATAAATATATTTACATTCAAATTACAATGGCAGGAAACAATGTATTGTGTACCCACAGTAAAAGCTGAATATTGTTAATCAGCAGAAAACATGTTGTGGGCTGTTGGCACAGTTTGCACAGCGCTAGATAAAAGCATGTCACGCAACACAAAGTTAAATAAAACTAAAGAACAGAGTTCTGGGCAAAATAACCGTTTCTGTCAGAACTATTTCACTCCCACTTCATACTTGCATCACATATGATGTCACCACTTCATATGTGAACCGCTGGGTGGGGCCCTGTCTCACAGTTAAATGTAACAGTAATTTCTACTGCGTATCAAATTTTAAATAAAACCATTTTAATTTAATATCAGATACATATAAATGGCCGTAGTGTCTGACCTGCATCCTCTAGTCCTTTTACAGCAGCATCTTGGATGAAAGAACACATCTTTGCCTTTGTAGCAAACAAGCGCTTTGTCTTGTTGGGCACAAATTGGGTTCTGATGTGACTTGTTTTAGATTGTAGTTATTCCCTATTGTCATAACCTGTTGACCTGCCCTTTTGCAGAGATGATGGCTGCCGATGGCTCTGACTGAATCCAAATCAGCTCGGGCTGACAGAGTCTTCAAGGGCCCATATGCAGTTTAAAGGGGAGCTGTCCAGTTTATAGGATTAGTCTCTCTAAAAGCAATTAGCAAGATTGATCTGGCAAGAGCATGTTTCAAGAGGAAGAGAACTGCACACAGAGAGCAGCTAATTATTCCTAATTTGTGGACAGACTCAACATGGATGACTTGAATGGCACTCTGATAAAAAAAGAAATTACACCCAGGCTGACCCTACCATAGGTTTGCTGTTATCAAAAAGAAATTGCAGGGAACGATAGTGGGCAACGCAGAACCTGGCAGGTAATTGCTGGCGGTGATCAGGGATGCAGAAAGACAGGGGACAACCTTTGACATTTCAACTGTGCCAGTCGAGTTCAACAGTCAAGCTAAAGTCAAACTAATTACTCCAGCTGGCTTGTGAATGCAGATAAATGAACACAATCCAATCTTCAATTATGAGACTTCAGTAAGTCATTCTTACATGAGCAAAAATTACTCTAGGTCTAATAGGAATAATCTTGTAACACTAGATCAATACACCGCACACACGCTCAACAGAGCTGCAGAACCACAGTAAGATGACTGTTTTTTCCTAGCCAATAGGAAGTGTTATGTTGCCAATACTATGTGTGTAAATATATGTGTAAATATATAGAACATTATTGTCAAATCAAACCCACTTTGAGAAATAATCAATGGGGTTAAAATTCTGACAGCCTATATATACTGTATGCACACACACACACACACACACACACACACAAATGAACAAAACAGAACAAACAAAGTTATTTTGCTGCTGTGACCACAGGGTGTTAAATTACAGTCACCTAATTTCCTTATCAAAATATCAAGTGTTAAATATAATGTTTATCAGTCTAGCTCTGTTGTCAACAAGACGGCGCCTGAAGGCCTGGGGAATTATGGGTAATATGCAATGCTGAGACAATTTCATTACTGCAGTTCTCTCATCCATAACTGTGGTGGAATAAATGGATCAAACTGATGAACACAGAGATCTTCACTGTCAACCATAACTAGGGCTGCCTTGACAAATTAAATGTGTTCCACGCATGTATCACACCTCAAATGTTTCTTAAAAACACAGTGGTGCCTGGATGTGTCAGGGAGGGATATTTCGTGCAACACCCCCTCCTGGTGTCCCTGTTAGACACATCAATACAGAAGCCAATGAGACATGGAAGAATGGCTGTCTGTTTGAGCAAGCAGACAGCTGCCTGTGATGACCATATGTCTTGTTTAAAACCCCGTGTTCAGTGCCCTCTGAGTTAATCTAAGGTGCTGCCTCTCACTTTCTCTCCTGTCAACAGGAACATATCGCACGACCCTGCTGGTAGTTACAGATACATCAGTCTAAACAATCTCAGTTCTGGTCATATCTGTGCGAACCGTGTTGCCTATTATAGCATCGCAAAAATGTCACGGGAACCAGGTGTTCAGGAATCAGTTTAGTATGTTAATGTCTTTGGATCATTAGTTACAACACAGAGTGTTTGTTTACACTGAATGAATTCTTGTCACTCTGAACCAAAGCAGACGATGTGACGATACTTACAAAAACAAATCCCCTGCCACGCATGTATAAATTCACGTGTTAAAATACTTTCCTCAGAAACATGTAAACGCTAACCCTGTTGAAAAAAATCTTCTGTTTGTTAGAGCATACTGATCGACCTGACACAGCAACTTAAAGAGCAGATTTGTGTTTCACCACCTCATGTTTATGCAAGAGAAGTGAAGTACTTGTCAATTAAAGTTGTGGCCAAAGAGAACATTTTAAGTTGGCTGACTGCAGTTAATTTTAATTCTGGGTAAATATGTATTAACCTCTGCAGAATTAGTCAAAGACTCAAGAGAGACACCCACCACACACCCACCTCAATGGATTGCTTCACTTTGCCTGCAATTAACTCTTACTCAAACACAATTAGGTTTTCTATTTTTTCATACTCTTTATCAGTAACCCAAGACTGTCGCCATGTAGCTATGAAGAGATGAATTAGCGCTTATCTTGTTGAATATTCAGATCATTTTCTCTCCCTTCCCCAGGAACATTGACCTGTCAATCAAACTCTGAGTGCACAACCTCCACAATTACAACTCTTTATTACCCTTCCAACAAACTGATATACGAGAGCGCAGGGGAGTTAAAAAGTGGATGAGAGAGGAGGGTTGTACAGAGGGAGAGAGAGACAGGTGGGTTGGGGAGAAGGATGTCAAAAAGGCATTTGAATTGTCATGCTTCTAGGGTAAGAATTGATTTTGATTCATGTTTTTCCAACAATGAAATAAATAAATTGGAGGAGGTGGATTAGTGTGTGTGTGTGTGTGTATGTGTGTGAATGTGTGTGTGAGAAGTGAGGGGGAGAGAGATACACAGGAGAGTTTAAATAAACAGTGTGAGGCAAACGATCACTCAACTAACTAAAAGTCACTAGTTTTCTTGTACGTAGTGACACACAACCTGTCAGATCGCAATCTTTCTACTGAACATCAAAATCACTTTTTTTGCCAATGAAAGCATGTCAGGTTTTGAGATGGTCATCAGTGCAGCTCACAGGCAGATTCTAGTGACATTTAATTCTCGGCTTCACGCGACACACCCGTGTGCCACCCGCGGTTTTTTCACCGACAGCCGATTCAAAAGATGGTCTGTGACGAGATTGAATATGATAGATTATAGAAAGATGATATGTAATAAAAGGTTATATAAAATCAATTTTGATGTATTATTCCATCAGCAAGTGTCATCACTGGCCTATTTATCTTTTTTATGTCCTGCACAAGACCCTGTGATCTTTTCCCTCAGCCCACCAACTTCATGCATCAGAGTAATTAACAGAGAAGTAATGAGGGAATTTCCAATACGATCTTAAAGCTTCTCTTTGACTATGTGCTCAGGGTACCAACTCTGTCAGAATTTGAGTTCTGTAGAGAAGAAAAGGGTTTAAACCTGATTTGGATGTTGCACTCGGGGTTAATAAATAAAGCATGTGAGACTTGAAGAACTGAAAGAGGTTTAAAAATGACCTGCTAACCTGTCTTCATTTCTCTGTCTTTTGATGCATGAGGGCACACGATGTGCCCCGTACTTTACTTATACTTATTTATTGATTCAAGCATTACCTCCACTCTTGTCTTTAAAGCCCAGGAGGATCACTAACAAAAGCCTGGCTTCCTACACCTCTTACGTATACTTTTATAAAGCCCATCAAACTCTCTTCCACCCTGTTTGACATGATATCTATGGGATTCTATGGGCTCTGAACAATATCTCCAGTACACTTTTTGAACTTATGTTAATACCCACATGTACTATCTGTAAAAATCTACAACAACTAAAACCAAGCAAGCTCTTTAACACTATGTGTGTTTGTGTGAGTCTGCTCTCACAGAGTCACATGATGTTTCTTAAAACATCATATCACTGTAATTTTTTTATTTTTAAATATTCCAAATATTTCATAATATCCATATGCATAATGCACATAAAACTGAAAAACCAAAATGGTGGTAGAAAAAAATTAACATTTTAATCTGATTGGCCAGTTCAAACACTGAGTTCTTATGCCCTCATACAGTCAAAAACTATATTAGCTTATTAATCAATTGCAAGCAAATTTGTAACTTTTCCCCTCAAAATATAATTTGATCATGATGGGTCAACATGGTGTAAATTTTTCATTCTCCAGCACAGAAATCACTTTCCCTTCATCACTTCACTATTTATCAATTAGATCATTGCTATCTGGTTCCTCCACCCTCCCTTTCTAACAGCCAAGTGGCAGAGTTCAATATTCACGGTCAGCATTGTGATGTCTGTGAGAAACTTTCCGCTCTGTCACTCCTCTGCTGTCAGAGAGTGTGAACGCTCTGGTCCCTGAGGTAAATGCTGAGAGGTCTGACGGCCGATGTACACACACACAGGAAAACAAACACAACCCAGTGTAGCCACTCACTTTGGGGCTTGTGTCAATAACTTCATAGGATTACTGGAATGCTTGTGTTCACACCTGAGAAAAGAGTCAATTTCTATTATTTGGAGTGGATGGATGTTTTTAAGAAAAATGAAATATATAGATGATTAAATTTACCTCCAAATAGGTGCTCTCCACATAAACCACTTGACTGGTGCTTTGTTTTGTAGCAAGGGACTTGCTTTTTATTTTATTGATTTGCTTTCAGAAGTTAGATATCACGGAAAGTTCCTGAATTTAATTTACTGAAGCCAGGAGAAAATCATGTGGATATTTCATGTGTCAATATACTGTGCTGGCTGACTGGTTGAGCTAACTGACACGCCTCAATACTTTGTCAAGTCACAGTGTTAGCTTGTGCCAAATTGGGTTGTGAAGTCACTTTGGAAGAACCTTCAATAGCTTTTATCTGCAGTCTTCTCAGATTATGTCAGGGTAACCGAATGTTCTTCAGTGATTTATTTGTATTCTCTTGTTCTGTCTGTTTTTAATTGCTTGTGAAAACAAACCCAGAACTTCAGATCAGCTCATTAATCCTTCCAGCTTCCTCAATACCAGGTGATTTTGCATTGGTTTCTATTTTTGCTGAACCGCTCCCATGGAAAACTGCATTAACAACAACACAAAAGTATAGCGGAAATTGTAAGCAATTTAGCCTGCATGCAGAGAAAATCATTTCAAACATGGAATGAAACAAAAATGACACAAAGCAGTCTTAAGCATGTTTGCCCTTCTCTTTATCTAAAATACTTTTGCAATTATGTGTGTGTGTGAAATTGAAATGTATAAAATGATGTAATTCACCAATTTCTAAAAAAAGGAAAGAAAGTAGCATAATATATCTTCAGTTGCTGGTGGTCCACTAAACAAGTGCCCTCATTCTTCCAGACAACAAACTGTTAGTTCACAGTAAGGCTGTCAATGTAATTCATTTTTCTGTGCCTCACTGTGCAATAACAGAAAATAAATATGAATGTAGGGGAAGAAATATAATAACGAAGAATAGAGCAACTGTTTCAATGTACAAATCACTACAGTATATCAACATCTGTGTTTTCATCATTAATAATTAGTGTACTTTGTGCTTTTGTATGGCTGTTCAGAGTTTCAATTGAATTTTCCACATCAATACCTGAACTAGTCTAAAAATTGCAATTTACTAATTACTCACATTCAACCATGCAAAAACAAAAGCATGCAAAAGCATGCAGAGATGGAGAGAATAACCGCAGAACACTAGAATAACTACCAAGGCACATGATTGTGTTTTAGGAATTGTTGAGACTTAAAAGAAGCAAAATTTGTGTAAAAAAGTGTATTGTTGACAGGAAAGCTTAATCATTACTGTAAAACTGACTTCATGTCAGGCTGCAGATACAATTGTAAGACACTTAGAGTGTGTATTTTACCCTTATTAACTACAAGAACAAACCCATCAAATACTGCAAAAACGGTTGCCCTTCAAACCTATTTTATCACCTTATTCCTCCACCAAACACTGACAGCTACAGGAGACGGTTTATCTAGTCATTACAGTGCATTACAGAAATGTGACATATTTAAGCTTTAAAGCAGCAATTCAATGGTGATTTTTTTAAAGTGCATATTGCAAACAAAATCTGAGAAAGTCAGTAATACATTTCAACATGAAAAACATGCTTAACATTTGCCAGTAAAATAAACTGCTCCAGTAGTTCTATGTAGGAGGTCCATATGCAACTGAAAAGGGTGAAATATTTTGTTACATAAGCATATGTGTATATATATATATATATATATATAGAAACAGATGGGTAAAACACACACTGACACAAACACACACACACACATAGCCGTCTGCATCTGTGTCAGGTGTTTAGATGTACACTCTGGCATCAGGATCACTGTAAATCCACTTTGATGAAAAGCTGTTTTTCTTGCCTCAGATTACAAGTAGAGTCCAGCCTGTCTAAATCTTATTGCCAGCACTTTACCCAGCCCTGCAGCGGTATTAAAACTGTCCTGCACTTAAAATGGACAGCCTCACTCTTTATCCTGCAAAAAAACAACACTGTTCACTGAAAATAGGCCTGAAACTCGGACCAGGTTGGGCCCCAGCAGCACATGTTGTTTGTGCTGACGGGGTGCAGAATGAAAAGAGCGGCAGAAAAATAAATCTATTTGGGGTGGAGTGTCTGAATGGGGCCTCAGAATAGTCCTGAGTTCAATGCAGAGGCCCTCATCAAAAGGGCATCTTCAAACGACACGGCTCAGCTGGAGCGTGCCAATTTGATCACTTCAGAACATGCGGCCCACTCACTGCTCCGCTTTTCAAATGCCTTGTCAACATTGATTAGCCCACTGCGAGAGTAAGATCTTTGCTCCTGCAAGAGACACAGCTGCTTACTCCAGGAAGAAATGTCAGTCTTATTCTTCCCTGGTACTGGACAAGATATTACACAATGCCGCTCACCCTTTTCTTTCTCTCTCTCTCTCTCTCTCTAATACTCTTTTACCATTTCTCCCTTCTTTCCACCTCTGTATCTTATAATTTGCATAACAGTAACAACATCCAGACATGCAAACCCACCACAACCTCAATCCTCCAGCGTTTCAATTGGAGGAAATAATCCATGCCCAATTAATGCTGGCAGACACATAACGTGATGGTGGGCAGACGGTGTATAACTCCATCTGCCCAGATTGTCTATCCTGATCCCAGGCAGGGCAGGAAAAGGGCCATATGGCCGGTACACTTTTCCCAGCCACACAGCTGGAGCGCCACAATGGCTGATCAACACCATCCCACATCTGTAAAGGGCCGGGAGCCAATAATTATCTATTGCCAGTCTGCCATGCAGCCATCATGTAGGTAGAAACAGATGATCCCGTGTGTCCAGCACATATGATAATGAGAACCAATCAATTTATCAATTAACAATGACCCTGTGATTAAACTAAAGCTGCAACCTAGTTTTCCCCACAGAGATGCAAAGGAATCTGATTATGTAAAGGCTTGAGGCTGAGAGACGGACATAACATTCGAGTTAACATCCACAGTCTCGTACGAATAACCTCAAGTTCTTTTTTAATTGAGTAATAACTTGGGGCCGCCGTATTGTGAGCTGTAATATGTTTCCTTCATATTGCTAAAAAAGAGAGAAAGAAAAGCCTGTAAGATTTACTGTTCAATTACAATCATAGAGTCGAATTTCAGTCCGTCTTGCCCCCTACCTCACAACAGTAACCAAAATAATACCTTCGGGGAAGAGATATCCTCACAGCCTTTGACTATAAAAAAGAAGGGGGTGGAAGGTTATTAAAAATCCAAGACTTTCACAAATGGAGAAGGGGGAAAACATCTCTCTGGAGAATATGGAGAGAGCCACTTGCAGCTTTTATCTCTGTATAGTGGAGGATATGGACAGAGAAAACTGTAGCAAGTTTTCCCCCAGAAACCTACAAGACAGTGCTCAGAGGGCTGTTAGAACGCAACACCCTGAGTAAAATAACCTTGCTGGTACAGCTTGCTTTCTGCATAGCATTCTGATACAGTCTGACCTCAGTCAATGTGACAGATATTTAGAATGTGTTGCAGATACTGAATATCAGTGTGTTTGTTTCTGAGCATATGAATAAGGCTTCTGATTGGAGAGAGTCGTTTGACAATATTTATCTCTCGCTGTTTGTCTATTTGATTGATAGTGGATTAAAATAGAAATGTGAGGGTGTTTCCTGACATAACAGAATGTTTTGATTAATTATGCTGTTCAGCATGTAACAAGATTTAGATTAAAGAAACAATGTGATGGAGATACAGATATATTTATAAGATACATAAGATTCATGGCAAACCACAGGAAAAAAAATGCTGTTTGCAGAAATAAAGTTTGTAAAATACTTTTAAAAAGATTTTACCACAAATCTTTAAAATATGCCAAAATAGGACACATCAATAACTTAATGGCTTCAGAATGGTGAAGCGCTGTCCATGGTGCTGAAATGAGCTATTTTTTTTTGCTTTACTTGTCACTGTATCTATTACTCATTGTTGATAATGTCTGTACACAAGTTCATCTAATTTACCAAATATTTAGAGTCCAGTAATCCATCAGTGTTAGGGAATATTACAAATCTTAATGCACTTCAGACATGTGTCAGTGTAGGGTGTCGACTGCTGACTGCTTCTAAAAGACATTAGCTCTTAATTAACGCTGGAGAATCGGCTCGGATTCCCCGCACTGCATTGTCTCACAAGACCTGTGTGTTTAGCGGTGTGATGAGAGCAGACAAGCGCGCACATACGCATTATCTTCTCAAACTCCTAAGTGGCTGCCACTGTCTCCTCAAACATGCATGGAGGAAAGCACTGCATGTAATGTGCTGTAATTGTGTAAAACAGCTTACACGCATTGAAAGGTCAACATGAGACAGACCTAAGAGAGACAGAGAGAGGAAGAGAGAGAAAGAGGAAGAGAGAAAGTGAGACAAAGAGAGCAGGAGTGATGAGATTTGATTACAGAATGAAAAGTAAAGATTGCAGTGAAGAACAAGAGACAGACAGAAACAGACAGAAACAGACAGACAGACGATACAACAGTACATCACTGAGAACTTATTAATATTTAAACCCACTCTTCTCTTCATACAGCATAAGCAAAACAGATATTTTCAGATATTTAAATTTACATACTGTAGCACCTGAGAGTCCCCTTAATTAGTGCATGAACACTTCACTTTAATAACTAGAGACACAGAGAGAGAGAGAGAAGAGAGAAAGAGATAGAAAGACAGAAAGAGAGAGAGAGAAGAGAGAAAGAGATAGAAAGACAGAAAGAGAGAGAGAGAGAGAGAGAGAGAGAGAGAGAGGGAGAGAGAGATTTAAAATAAATAATTATCTTCTGGTTTGAATCCCTTCACCAAGAGTTCCAACATTATTCAGATTCCATGCATTTAAATTCTGTGAGGCAAACGGTTGGAATCAAACATGTTGCTCTTAATAGTTTCAGACAGAGAACCCTGAACACAGGCAGAACACTGAGACATGCTCCATTACCACATCCTACAGCCTCATGTACATCACTGTTCATTCTCACACACATGAACAAACACACACCCATTTATTTATTTTTTTCGGCTACAGATGTTCTGCGCCTTTTCGGTTCGACATCCTAAATTGCTAAAGCACATTTTCACTGTGAACTGCAACTGAACTGCAAACGGATGCTGACAGGAAACGCCACCTCACAGGTGATGGAAAGCTACAGAAATCACCTGCATGTTCCTCATGCACTTTACATCTCCAGCCCCTCCACTCAGGTGTGTGGAAATCATGACACATTCTTTCACAGACCGCTGGTTTGCATGGGGACAGACACGTTTACACATAACTGTGCATCTGGCTGATTAGTTGTTTGTGGAAGTGCATCCTCACATCATTCACCTTCTCCTGAAAAATAATGTAATTCGACAGGGCATATTATATAGCGAGACGTGATCTTATTATACTATATCTAAGGAGCCACTCTTTTCAATAGCCAACTAAACAGACAAACAGGTCTATTTCTACAAGGCTAATTTTTTAGGGAAACAGAAAAAACAACTTAACCCTCAATGCAAAAAAACAACAATAACATCCTATCCAAACATCAATCCACTATTATGTACTTTATTATATACACATTCTATACATCCCCCACTCCTATACATTAGAAACTGATGTAATAGAAGCTATTTAAACAAGCTAATGTGTCCAGACTAACTTCAAAGTGTTGCAAGGTCTTCTACTAGCTAAATGTGATTTACATGCTTTTAAGAGATAATGTGTTCTGTCTACAGAACTAGAACAACTCATAATAACACAGGGCAACCTGACTTGAAACACAAGTGAAACTATGACTATGAATGTGTCACTCCTTCAGAGCAAACAGTTGTTGTATATTTGTTTCTTTCGCTAAATGTTTCTAACTGCTCAATGTTGTGAATTTGCAATCATACATGACATTTCGTATCACGCTCATAGAACCGGTGAATACTCCAACATACTGACAGCATCATTTCAGTAACTTAATACAGATTTCCTGCATTACTGATGAGGGATAAGATAAAAAATAACATTTGGTGGTACAGATGGCTTTGCTGGGGAAAGTTCCAGCATGCTTGTTTAAAAAGATGTTTGAACATCATTTCTACAGATATATATGTAATACATGATGACAAATGTGAAGTGCCACTGAAACAAATTTAATTAATGTTAATGTTTTTGCAATGCGGATGAGCTAGGTCTAAAAACAGAGAAGCTAAGGTTATAGCAACACAAAACAAGTGTGAAATTGTTTATGGCATTTAATCATCACATGCATTCCTAGTGTGCATTACTGTTAAAAATAGCTGGCAATTAATAAGTGCTGTGGGATAACTAATGCAGTAGTTGCATTCTGTTTGTGTTAATATGGTGGCCAAATACTTTTAACAACAAAAGTGATACAAATTAAAAGCTAAGAGAAGACATTTTGCACAGCAATAAAATACACAAAATACATGTATAAATAAAGTATAGCAGTGTCAAAAGTTTGTTTGCAAATGTAGCAGTAATACATCTGACACCTTGTCCTGACATACAACACAAAAGTGCATGTGTAAACATTGTCCTTTTTATCAAGCGCTGTCCACATACTCAAAGCACAATAATGGTGTTCTCAAGATGAAATATAGCATAGGCAGCGGAGTACAGTCAGACAGTAGAATGAAATAATAAATAAGTGCCAAGACCTTTTGTAGCTTCTCGGCGAACAGACACATTATCTGTCGGGTTTGTATGGATCTGTGAGGAGCTAAGAGGCTTTTCTACAACTTTCTGTTAGCACAAAGAAACAGAGTCTTGGAAGGACTTACAGAAAACGCCAGCGGATATTCTTCCTGTGCTGTGCCATTGACCTCATCTGATCAGTGTTATCCTGCCCCTTTAAAATGTCTCAAAGCATTGTGGGTAATTTAGCGCACCACAGTTTGCTGTGGCAACAGTTCAGAGAACATAATGTTGTAGGTAAATCCGTGTATTCCCCTGTGCAATGTATGCTGGTACAAAGAGTGAAAAATAAACCCCATTTGATTAGGGAGCTGAACTACCTGATTAGTGCCTCATTGTAAGAGGGATTATCTCTGCACGAATTTATTATCTATGATGAAATTTACAATAATAACAGTGAACTTGAGAACACATCAGCATGTGGGATTAAAAGCTTTTAACACAAACATTGTACCACATGAGTGCTTGTAATGGTCCGCATCCTTTGGTTAAGAGGATAAGAGAAACTTCTTGTTAAACAGGGCCAATTTTTCATTATTTGTTCCCTTTTGGTTCACTTTAAAATATTATAAGTTTTGCATGTGCCAGAAAGTGTCATTTCCACTCCAAATTTTAGAGAAAGAGCAAAATTTTGGACCTATTTAGACCAATTGCTGTACATCAGAGTTATCAACAGATAAGAGGACAATAAAAATCAGTGGCACGCATAACAGGAACTTCCAACAGAATCTTACAGGTAACTATTACTGTAAATAGATGCAAACTTCATCCATCTTCAGCTATCCTCATAGATTCTTGGCATTTAAAGGTTTAACATTAGAAATCTTCTGTTCTGCTCCCTTTGGCATTTCTAGTATTTATAGCTCATTACAGAAAATAATTACAAAGAGATTCCATAATTCTGAATCTGTCTTCAGAGAGACTGGATCTCATTAAAATGCTTTACAAAACACAGCCTTGTTAACACACAATGAACAGTGGCGACTCTGTATGGGGTAAATCAGGTAAAACACTGCCTAGAAACAACAGACCATGAAAAACACAAAGCTTTACCTTTCTGTCACAACAGTTTCCTTTTATACACCGACTATTTACTGTTGTTATGACAGTTTTGCTCATTTAAAGCAGGAAGAACACAGTGCTCAACTAAATGAGTCTTTATGGTTCCCATGTACAATTTACAGAACATAACTGTAAATTAAAACAACGCTTCTGTTTATCTCTAAGCTTCAACTTTGCTTTAATCATCTTCTACTATTTTTAAATATCCCACTTTCCTCCACAACCGCAATCCACGCTGCATAAGCACTAGCCTTGTTTTAAAAGCAATACTAAATCAAATGAACGCGTATGTTGGCTACATTTGGTGCTGTGCTCATGAATGCCACGCTGATTTCCCAGCATGCACCCAGAGAGAGCGCTGGTGGCACTTCCTGTATTTTCTCTTATCAGCCTGTGCACAATGGCTTGGATTAGTCTCAGATTTGACTTTGTCCAATGTCTATCAGCCGCAGGTTTTTCCTATCAATTGGACGAGTTTGTCATGTCAGAACATGATGTAACACGCTCGGTGAAGCCAAACACAGCTCAGGTGGCAGCAGGAGATGTTTCCCTGTGAGGTGGGGCCTGGTTATATTACGTGTCATTGTAAAATGATAACATTGATTCTGCAGCCAATCACTGCACGGGTCTAATGCGTTAGAAACATACGCGTTTGTCATCTCGTTGCATCATTTTATGACTGAAGGCTGATGAGGGCGGAGATGCGATTTAGAGTTGCTGTGAAAATGCGTTTGCTTTATTGCATTTAAATAAATAACCTTTGGCCCGGTGGCATAATTCATCTTCATTTTCTGACATAAATAAGGAACGAGATGATGGGAGAGTGAAATTCATTCGTGTTTTGCCTTTGAGCGAATGTCTGTGCATTTTTTTCTGATCTTTTATTGAAATCTAATTGCGTGTGTGTTTGTGCAGCAGGTCTACAAAGAACAAGTCAAATCTGCCCATTTTTCCTCAATGACCAAACAACTGCATGTTGCACCAGCAAACAAAACATTGTTTAAAAATCTATCATAAAGCAAAGATTATGTTTGATGAAATTATTGGCCCATCACAAGGTTTGTGAGCTAAAATGGCAAAAAAACGACATATCCAAACAGAGCTGCACACTTAGTTGTCATCTCTGTAATATGAAATCAAACACACTGTAAGTGATAGAGAAACACACAATCAAATTACAAAACCAGAAGTCCTCTGTTTTTACAGATCCATAGGAAGTAAATCCACAGATTGATGCAAAACACTAGTAAATTAATTAGCAGTCATGTACAATTTTAACAGTTTGAGTCTAAAGAGATGCAGAGGACACAAGCAGAGTAAATTTAAGAACCATTCTGAGACGAGCTTTAACAAAACATTACTCAGTTTCCCACTTTCCTTGTTAACCGTTGTCTCAAAGCAAGACAAATGTGCTTTTGAAAAAGGTACTACATTCATTTTGATTAATTCCTAAAGTATTACCAAATTTCTCTTAGCTTTTTGTTAAGCTTCTTTGCAGCTCTTTTCATAATAATGGAAATCAAAATGGGTCAGTATAAAATATTAATTTTCTTTTTCACACCCTGTATCAGAGCACAACAACCACAGTTAACAACTGAGTTAACTTACCAAATGAAAACAGAACAGTTCGTCATGGTGTGCCTGGAGACAGAAGAAGGTGAGACATCTACTGCCTGAGAGGAAAAAGAAAAAAGAATGATAAAGATAAAAACATTCACAATTCACTTCATTTACAGTGGATACTGCCCAGAAAATGCTAGCATTGTTAGCGTTCGCCATACAGTACCATTTGTGAACAATAAGACAATATTGAATGGTGATATAATATGAGTGCATTCCTGGAAAGAGGGGTTAGACTAACATTGATTATACTGTTTAATGGTTCCAAAAAAGAGAAAAAAGGCAAAACGAAAAGACTAAAGTGGAAAACAATGTGATAAATCTTCTACAAACTAGATATTTTATTACATAGAAAGTTATAAATGTCTGGATGTGTCCATATTTTGCAGAAGTCTACTTTTGTATGTCTGTTCTAAAGCCAAAAAGTTCAAAATGTGAAACAAAATGACAAAAAGCTTATCTTGAGACATTGTGCAAACATCCCTGTTACTTGAGACAGATAAAAACAAAATAATGAAACCGAAACGACACTGATTACATTTGTCCCCAGAGGGCCTTGTTCTCAGTTTATGTTGTACACAAAGGCAGACTGGTGGAATATTCCTATAGACAAAATTTTATAACCACGTCGCCCTGTCTCTAATTATTCATCCAACAGAACTCTCCCACTTCCATTAAGATGATGATAATAATGGAACCAATTTATTCATTTAAATATTCATAATGTTAACGGCAACAGCAGGTCATGAACTGTAACTGTTGACATCAGACTCTTTAATAACAGAGTTTCAGCTCTGTTTGTCTGCTATTGGCTAACAGTGTCTGGTTAGACATCACCAGCCATTTCCTTTCCTTAAAAACAAACTGTTTTAAGCAAGACAGCTCAACCTATTAAGCTAGTTTTCAATGATAGCAGACTGGCAGGTTGGTTTTATACACTCGGTTCCCATAAATACAGCAAGTCTCTGTAGTTTGTTATATTTGAGATAAACAAATAAACTGCGGTGTAGGTAAGGAAGAGTTTACACTTTAAAGCACACATGGATTATGATAGCAGTGCTGCAACAGGCTGAACCCATTTTTTAGTTCTGCAGGAGTGTCAGACACAGGAAGTGGAGAAGTTAAGATGTGTTCTCAAAGAATGAGACTGACAGCGAGTGGCTGTCTGTGTTTTCCTGAGCAGGAAATAGCATTTGGGTTTTATAGCAGATGGAATTATTGAACATGTCCTTGTGCGTTCTAAAATAAATAAGAGACAGATGGGAAAGTGTGATGTTTTATACCACGTTGTTAGAGATATGCTGTGGCTCGATACTGTAACATCTATAATGATGTGTTGTTCCTTGTTTTTAATACAAAAGTGAAAAGAAAAGAGAGGCAAAAAGTTAGAGGAATGAGAGAAGACAGGAAAGAAATACTGCAATTACAATTTGAACTATGGACACTATTGGACTGATGATCTGATGTTGAACCAAAAGTGAGCCAAATTGCCAGTAGTCATAAACCACTAACTGCAAAAAGTAAAGTGTTCTTTACTTTCACAACTTCTATTTGTTTTCTTTCTCTTTTTCCTTCCCAAAGCATGTTTATTATTTGTTGGTTTTATATATTCTTCACTGTGTTTATAGATATCTGCTAGCCATGTACAGTACAGATGGTAACGTTCCCTTAAACCAGAGTTTGAAAAAGCGTATAATTTGGTTGGTGTTTGTTTTGCAAATGTGCAGTTAAAGCTTCCAACACTATGTATTATGTAGCCATGAACTTTTGCTGCTCTCCCATTGGCCCATCTCTTTAACCTCTACCAGGACAACAACCCCACAGGCCAGCACAACTTCTGGAGCTGAACTCTTTTACTTGGCAAATTATCCATGTTCTCTCATTACACCCACTTAGCCTCTTTGTGCTTATACTTTAACCTTTGCAAATAATCCTGCCCTGTGCAAATGTTCCAGATTGTTTGAGCTTAATTCACAGAGACAACAGGCTGACGTCATAAGGTCAACCTCTGTTAAACTCTGCGTGACACATTAAAAACATTTCTGTTTGAATAAGTGCTTCTAAATGTTGCTGTTTGGCTCAACCATTGGTTTGAGTAAGGGGCGGGACTATCTGAATGGCTAAACAATGGAGGAATGGGTGGGGCCAATGTGGGGGGAGGAGTGTGTGGGAGACATTACTTTTGCACTTACAATTCTAAATGAGATTGCTGGACATGTCCACCACAAAAAATTACTTTCTTCTGACATTATATTTATAATTCTTTAAAATAATAATTTCTTAAAAAAAACAATGTCTTAAAAAATCTATTTATTTGATAACAGTACTGCTTTTGCAGTGGGTACCAATATTAAATATATTTTTTAATACAACATGATAAAAGTCTTGGTATGTTTCTTTCATATGTTAAGCTGTTTACTATCTGTCATGGAAGCCTTGGAGATACCTGAGGCTAGAATTTTCCTCTTAATGCCAGTGATAGTCAGGTTTCAAAGTGGCCCTCTGACTTCATGTCTTCAAACATAGAATTATGTATCTCTGGAGTCTAAAAATAAGCCTGATGCTCTGTTTGGCTTGTCACCCTGCTCACATCCCTTTGGTCGCTAATCAGAAAAAGTCAATACTCTATCAGACTTCGCCTCAGAAACCTGAGATGGGCGCAATGCTAAACCCTCTTGTCCTCACCTCTGCTTTTTGAGACCATAAAGCATAATGATGTATGATATTTATTCTCATAAAAGCATCACAGGCTGTCTGGAAACCTAGCTCGCTTGCTGACGCTCAAGCAGCAGTAAGTAAACACAAAGCACCACGAGGCAACAACTAGCTTTAGCATTAAGCGTCACTGTTCGCCATCAATCAGTTCTACAGGCGCAAACAGGGATGTAAATTTCCAGTTAAACCTGGGGAGCAGTCAACATCAAACAGCTGATAAAGATAATGAATGTGATTGGACTTTGTTGGCTCAGGATGAAAACAACAGGAGCCATCAGCTATGCATTAACACAGATCCACGTCTACTTGTATTCTGTTGCTCACTGCTCTGATCTCCAATGCAGAAGACTGCCAATCAAAACGTGAGGTTTGGCAGAACAGGATTTTTAATACATCACACTCATATCCAATGACATTTGTGGCAGTATAAGACGTGATGTGGATTACTTTACCATTTGCAGTTAAAAGACTTTTAAACGATAATGGATAAGACGGTTGCTTACAGATGCATTAGCACTCTGGAACCATTTCTCAAACAAGCAAATGTATCCACAATTGCTAACCAGCGAAAACACAAATGGTTTATTTTCTGTTGAGACCCCACTTGCACATTCAGTTTAAATACAGCGTTTGCTCGTTTGACTCAGTTCAGAAAATGCCTAAAACACAGAAACCTAATTTTACATGTTTAGGAAAAAAGAAATAATTGAGTCATCTCTTAGGCCCTAATAAAGCATCCTGTGTGATTTAGTAAACAGTGTCAGATTTTCCCAATGGATGTTTCTGACACATTTAAGCTCATCTAAATGTAGGCCACCGCATGCAAAACATGACTTTCCCACCAATTGAAAATGCTTAATCCACTTTTTGCTTGTTTCTTATTTTTGTGTTCTTCACACAAAAATAAATCAAACACAGAGAAACACAATACAGTTACAGGTTTGTTGTTCAACGTGTACAATAACGATTCTATACATGGACAGATTTTGGCCAATATAATGATGCCTCTTAGACAAGTTACATATTTTACGCTGGGTTGTAAAAACTGTGTAACCTGCTAGGTTAAACCTATATGACTCCTCAGACAGACAAATATAAACAAACACAAATGCATTTAATAATCAGCATTTAATAATCAGCTATTAAATCAAGTGTTTCTCCACCAATGTTCATATAAACCCTACAACAATTCTACTAGACATATGATTCTGTAAATTTGAAAAGTTGCAACATTGAGAGACACTGTCTTTTCAACCACAGTTATTTATTTTGTGGGTAAAGCCTGAAGAATGTTTCAACTGTAATGAAGAAGACTAAGTAGCTTCAGTAGAAACAGTGATGTTCCATAATTCATTCCAGCAAACACCATTAGTAATTCATGATGAGGCTGTTTTTTTCTGTCTTGTAGCTCTTAGCAAGAGAAATGAACTGATCTCATTGGTCACATTTGAACCTATTTTGAACTTTCCAACATCTGAACAACTTAAAGTTAAACCTCTGAATGTTTGAAATGGACAGATTTGTGGGTTGTTTATTATTGGTCATAGCTTTATTGCCACATATAGGCTAGTGTACCTCTCAACACTGACAACATTCTAGCAGATATACACATTTATAATGTACAGCCTTTCTGTACAGCCAACTCAATTGATAAAATACTTTCTAGAATGGAGAATAAGATTTTTGTTCAACGAAATGCCCTCTAGAATGAAAATGACATATTTCTCCAATTAAATGCTCTAGAATAAAAATTCTTCCCACGTTTTAAACCAAATTCATTTTCAACACATAAATGTCCAAAGCAAGTATTAAACTAAATAAGAACTATGAATATATCAATTGTCTTTCTGTGGACAGTATTACACAGTGAATAATATCTCTAGTTCTAGGGAGGAGACAGGTGTTTCAAATAGCTCACAGATTTATATTCGCAAATGGGTGTCAATTGCATGCGACTGCATGTCAAGTCACTCTAATGTGTTACTGTCTACTTAATAGTGTCATTATGACTAGCAAATTTTAGTTCAGAATAAAACAATGCCATTTATATCCATCTTAATCAGTTCAGTGTCAGAACCAGAGCACAGTGCGCAAGACTTGGGTGTCAAACGTGATAATATCATGATAAACCCATAAAGAAATTCAAGGCCTGCAGTACGGCCCATTCTACCTTCCTCTTGACAAGCAAAAAAGGAAGAAAAAGTGGCATCGCTGTCAGAAAAATAACAGCATTGATAATACCAGAACGGATGCAATTAAAGTGTGTATGATAGAGTCAGGGTGGGGGGGCTCGGTTCATATGGGACTCATCATATTTTCACTTTACATGCAAATGCAGGAAGCAGAAGGACCAGCAACGGAAACCATTTGTTTTCAGTTTTTCCTTTTCACAATTAAATATCATTTGTTCCATTTTTTTCTGCTTGCTGGGTCTTTACTTCTAGCCTGCCTGTCAGCACAGTCCTACACAGAGCACACTCTTAAAATACAGGTGCCCTAAGGAACCTGATTGTTTCCAATCACTTCTGAGTTAGCCACCTAAACACCAGATAATTCTGATGGGAGACATTAATGCTTGCAAACAAAGTGCTTCAAGCACTTTTAAACAATATGCAAAAACATATATAACTGCAGTAAATGAAGCAAGCAGAATAACTTAAAACTAAGTATTAGGAAATGTTATTGAGGAAATTCAATATGAATAAAATATATCACAGAATATCTGCACTTGCCGTCAGTACTGTTTAAATGCCAGGTTCACTACAGGAATTATGCAAATCAGGTAACGGCACGAACACACCCACAAAATCTGTGCTGAATGCAACTCGCACTGTGAGATTCCAGAATGCGTGGGTTGGTTCAGTGTTAGGAGGCCGCAGCATGCTTCTGCGATCTGGCATGCTTTGACGCAAGTGTACAGCATCACTCTACTACTCGAACTCAACAGCCGTATTGCTGTTCACACGACTGAACAGCTACATGCTCATGATTTGATCTGCATTTGATGAATTACAGCTGTCAGGAACAGAAAATGTTCCCAAAAATGTCTTTTAAATGAACGTCAGTTTACCCCGTGATTATTGTGAGCTGCAACAGCGTGCTGTTAATTGCGTCAGGCAAATAGGAGTTAGTTTTATAAATAAGGTGCTATAATGAGCCTAATTTACATGAGGCATGTTTACACTTAAAAGAATAACAACGACTTTAATGATTTTAAATACTCATGCTGCAGCACTAAACCAGTATATATTGCACTCATTTGAAACGGATTACAGTTGGTTAATGAGTGTTTGTCTTTGGGGCAGTGTTAATCCACAGCTATTCTGGATTAAATAACAAGATAATCTTTTAAAGAGTGAATTATTGTGATTCATTTGGAAAAGTGGCGAAAGTTTGCCAACTCACGGCAAACAAATTTCAAACATAGATTAAAGCTTAGTCTTTCGCTACGTTACCATAATTCTCTACGATAAGTGTTTTAATTTTCTGCTTTAGAAAGATCAACACAACATCACGCATGTCTAAGACGCCCTCGTCACAGACATAATCTGTCAAGCAGAGGACCAAGCTGTGTCTCGATATGCCATCACAAGATATGAGGATTTAAACAAGCAATAAATCACTGCAACAGCAACAAAATATGAGAAACAAACTCATGAATCATTCTGAAGACCCGGAGCTGATCCTTTTTTAACCGCAGTCACCGCATGTTAGCATATCGCTAGTCCGTATTTACATGCAGACAGTACGTATGCAAATGCCATTCATAAACATCCACAGATTTACTTCGGTGCACAAACATCTTATGTGGAAGTAATTTTCTTTGCCATACAATCCGTGTTTGATGAACTACTGATTAATTTATCTGGCTAAGGTTATCTAATCCACCGTGTCGTTATTTTCCTTGTGTTTGTGTGAGTTTGATGAGGCATTTCTTACCGGATAAGCATTAATGAATTATTAAAGAAGACACGCTTTTTTCCTGTGGAGGAAGTGAAGTCAGTAAGGAAGCTTACTGGTCGCTTCCTGGAATAGAATCTGCCTGCATAAGCACATTAACAAACAGTCACTATTAAAGTCATTGGATTGCTTATCTTTTAAGTTCTGCTATAGAATTCTAACAGACACACCCACGTGTGCATACACTCTTCCATGTTGTGCAAACAGTACAAGTCTGGTAGATAATGTTCAGTTGTTATAGCTATAGAATCTCACACTGTTTCTCTATGCTTGCACATAAGCTGTAGGAATACAGCAGGAATACATCTGGTGAAATTTCAAAGTGCTCATGCACTTTAGCTTGTCTTTTAGAAACCACAGAACCTGATTACAATTGCATTAGTGTGGACTGATGCATTTGTGCTGGGAACAATGAGCCGTCACATTCAACGTGACGGATATACATTTACAGCTTTGATTTTAAAGATTTTACATGTTTCCAAACTACATTAAATGTTCTCAAAACACTTCATAATTTTACAAAATGTACTGCACATTTTGATGATGTCATACAGACATAGAGATATAGGACTGAGTAAAGATGAAAATGGAACAACCTAAACAAAGGACTTCCTGGGGTCCAATTTCACTATGCAAGCTGGTGCATAAATGGTTTTACTGTACAACCACCCACGTTTTGTAATGGTGTACTTTCCATAACATGCCCAATTTCTAAACCCATTTAAGGAGTTTCCCTTCTCCTAGAGTTGGAAAATGTTTGACCACAACATCTGCAATACTTTTGCAAAACTATTAAGAACTATTCAACTATTACATTCAAAATTACAATGATATGCTAATCTATGTGGGTTTAGCATGCACTCTATCTAGATGGAAAATGTGAAGAGGCAAATGTGATACAATCTTTTAAAAATTGATTTAATGTATATTTGTATGTAATATGTACCGTATAAAAAATAAACTAAAATTATGTGGAGAACACAAGATTTGTATGTTACTTAAATATAGAGCTTCATTACACAATCATATTCAGTCTGGGTAGCTGTGTAAAATTCATGACTCTAGTTTATAAGAATGTGTAAAACTGGTAGATAAACATCATCAAATGTTATGATAACAGTAGCGCCCTGCTGCGACACATCCTCGTCCTATTCAAGATAAGAGAATTGGGTGTTAATTCTTTAAGGAATTAGGAATGAAACAGCATGATAGCTCTGGCTCTCAGTTATATGTTAATCTGTTCTATCCAGAGGCATTCACGTTCCAGGATTACACATTCCCAATCCAGGTGGAGCAAGACAGGAGACACGAATGCCAATCACATCAGCAAAGGGAAAAGACGTGATTCGCCTCACAATGAGATCTGCATGAAATGCGGAAAGCTGTAAAATAGGATCTGATAAGACGCAGGTGAACCGATAAGCAATCGCTTCCCTATCTCTCTCTCTCACTCTCTCCTCTCCTCCTTATCATCCTTGTTTCCTCCCCTCTTCACTCACAAATGCCTTTCAAAGTTGCCAGTTGGGAATCATCAGCGCTATTTAGGGTGCCTTACATGAAACATTACCCGTAATTCCAAACTGCATTTCTGCATTACACAAAGAAACATGGCAAACAGTCCCATAGGGCAAATAACAGCTTTCTTTTGGCAGGCACCCGCAATCACTGGTTACTTGAATGGAACACCCCTGCCTTTGCTATCATGTTTAGACCCGATTTAGTCAATGACCCAAAAAACAAAGAGCAAGCCAGCAAAATGGAAGCAATGATATACATGTGTGCACTTAAGCCCTTCCGTGTACATTTATAAGGGTGTCTGAATTAAACATGAGCTAAATCCCAATGTTCTAGCACAGCAGACTCACAACTGCTTACCTGCTGTTCCCCATAAGAACCAATACACAACTCCATGTGTAGATTCATGCTGCTGTGCTCCTGAAACGTGCCCTTGCAACTCCTGCCAGATAAAAGCCACTTCCTCTGCGGGGACATGGAGCATTATAAAAGCGTCCAAAGGACACACAACAACGAATGTTTTGGCAGATTTAGGCTCACCATCACAGGTATGCAGTATTCATGCTTCATTGTACTTTATTAATAAAGATAAAGGGTCCCGTTCTTTCTGCTGATTGGTCAGCAGCCGCGGTTCATTCACAATGACCTCCTCACCGAGCTATTAGTATCACTTCACATCATAGCAATTTGTAATAGTGTAGCTGCCATTGAAATGTACATATTAGTGCAGATTATGTATGGAGTAATGTATGCAATGGTATTTAAGGAGTTTTGGATTGGTAGAGAGAGAGAGAGAGAGAGTGTGACACACTATGGCTGTTGTAATACAGGACACCCATTATGCAAAACAACTAAGAAAACAACACATTTTTTCACCTAAATATCTTTTACGTTTATATTCACATAACTGTCACACATAAAATGTATGCATTCTGAACCAGCATGCTTTTCCTCGTTTCCTGAAATAATTGTGCTTTGCTTTCCCATTTAAAATCAATGTTTATTCATTCACAGGCAAAAGTCTATTTCATCTACTGCTTGCTTGAGTTTCCGTGAATCAGTTTATGTGGATGAGTCAGTTAGAAAACTCTGAGGACTCATGCAAACTGATTCATTTTAAACATACCAGCACCAAGAACGTGTCCCAGCCACTGTCTAACACACCTGGCTGGATCCTTTGAATTATCCAGAGAGCCCTTTTGAGCTGAATCAGGGGTCTTTGTGTAGGGCAGCACAAAAACATACTTATTCAATTTCTCCCCACAGGGAGGACAAGTCACCCCATGCTCTTTCCCTGCACTCTGACTGAAATAACTGAGGCTGTGGATGTCTGAGCATGTGAGAAGAGGATTTGGGTTTATCTTGTTCTCTTCTCATAGAAAACACTGAACTCGTGGTGTTGGGTTAATATTGAAAATAGCAAAAGAAATGGTAGATGATTCTCAATGTTGAGGAGATGAAGAAGGTTTGAGCCGTTTGTGGTGGGTTTACTCCTTATGTTGTGATTTAACGCCTTATACAAACCCCATCATTGAACGCTCATTTAGGAAGAGCTCAGCTGAAGTGTCACAGAAATAGCACGGGGGTAATGGCGAACACATTTCCCTAATCTACTTTCCCCTGGAGTAAAAAAAAATAATTTTTTACAAATATTTTCCCTCACACCTTTTCCACAGTTCTGGCTTATCTTCTTTCTGCAGTATTTGCCGTTTTGTTCTCCAATGTCATGCTACAATTGTTCCACAATCCCCCCCACTGTTCTCTAACAACAAATGGACGCTTGCCGCTTTTTGTCTTAGCGGGAGCAAAACTGTCTGCTTCTCATTGAAGCTCTCAGCCTCTTCCCTGCACTATTGTCTCCAGTTTCCTATTGTTGGATGGCGGTCTGGTGCCAATTATTTACGGTTCTGCAGAGCCGTGGGGGCAAAGTCCAATAACCCTCTGCTTAAACACATTCCTGCCACTGAGATTATGTTCTTGACCCACCATCAGCCATAAAAGTTCTGAGCCACTTTCTGCTTTTCATCTTGTCAAATCACTAAGGAACAGCCAGAGTGTGTCTGCCAGACAGCTGAGGTGAACTTAAAGAAATCGTAATGAACCTGAATTGCAATCTAGCCCTTCATCCTGAGCGCCTATAGACTTCAAAATGCAGAACACAGGCTTGTTAAAGAAATGTGTACTTCAGAATCTACCTCCCTTTAGTGATTAAATAGCCAATTAAGGAATTAAGTAAAAGGATTAGACATTACAACAGGGAGCCGGTTCTCATTAAACTCCCCCAATACAGGAACCAAGAACATATTGGTAGACCCACCTCTGCAAGTACATTTATATTTCACAATGGCTGCTACGCTAAGGAAAGTTTGTTATTTTTTTAAGGCTAAGCAGTTTTCAACAAACTTTATTCTAGCATACTTTTAGATAATCCAAACCTGAGGGAAGGCGAGTTGAGTGAGTGTTGAGTATACGCTGTCGTACTGTCAGTGGCTCAGTATGTAACCCTGCAGTATAGCTGAAGAAAACTGATGTTCAGAGTTCTATTGATTCCCTCCAGGTGTAGAATGACCAGGCCATGGAAGTGAAGAGTACTCAGCCCCTCTCCACCCCCTCAAGGTCAGGGGACCTGAAGAGGATATTACAGGCCTATGAAAGAACATCTCTGCTGCCCCTTCCACTGAGATCTCTAGCTTAACATATTTTACACAAAGAGCAGAAGATGGCTCATACAGAAGATGGCGTACACAGAAGATGCTGTAAATATGTAAAAGATTAAGAACTATCTGTGGTCACTAAAATCAAAAGATTATTGCAATAACATATTGTTGGTATAGGTAGAAACAACAGCTATCAAAGAATAACAATGATTTGACTTTTACATGCATGTAACATACTAATCTTGGTTAATGCTAACTTTAACATTGTAAAATTAGCATTAAGGTTTTTAAGATCAACATTAACAATGGACAATATATATATTTTTTATAAATTAAAGCTAGAACAACAAATGTCTATTTGTTAGTTTGTTATGCCTAACAAATAAGTTAACAAATTGAACCTTACTGTAGCACGTTAGCATGTTTTCTGTCATCTGCTGTGAATGTTCCACACTAAACCTTCTGTCCAGCCTCTCTCAAGTGGAGCCCATGATTCATAACACTCCACCTCTTCTCTCCTACACCAGCTCTTCTACTGTATCACCTCCACTCTCTTCCTCCTCTCTCCACCACCGCTACCCATTCCACCTCTTCTCAGTCCTACACCAGTCCTTTGGTCCTCTTTTTACACATATCAAAGTGATAACTGTATGAATAATTAATACATGTATGTCCTTTGCTGTGTGTATTATTAACCCAGCAGTGGTATATAATGTCAATATAATGACATTTGAAACTTTTGTCATGTACATTTGGGAATATTGTTTGTAAGTGTTGTTTTGAAAGCATAAACCTTAGATATCGATGCCAGGCAGTTTTCAGAAAAATGTGTATATTTTTATATAAATAATGCAAATGAAATGTTGAAGCTATACAAATTTCTACTACACAAATATTGTACAAAATTAAGGCTAAATTACAGTACAAATTATAGCACACAATTAGTGCTATACAGTCCACAATTACAAGTATTTGCAAAATTGTTCCTTTAGATACACTTGTGCACAAATGAGCCACAGTTTGAGTTTTCCTGACTGGCATACATATGACCAGATGGAAGAAAAAGGAAACCAGTATTAGCTAGCGGTCCGGGCTGCCAGTGTTGGCTCCCTCCTTCAACGCTGGGCCCATTTCCCAAACTCCCTCTAAAAGACCACAGATGTTGATTTCCTAGGGCATTACCCAAACCACTCTCTCAGTCCATTTCCATTCTAGCCTCTATGTCTGCCCCGTCTCTCTCTCTCCCTCCCTGCATTCACTCTTTCCTAATTTAACCTCAGAGAAGCCCAGACTGTTGGTGAGTCAGCTGTACAATGCATTACACCTGCAAATCCGGTGCTGTGTTTTGTGTTTTTCCCTCTCTCGTTGCACTGTCCTGGGAGAGATTAACTAGCCCTACCTGAGTGCCTGGTGATATAAATAAATCTCTGTCCAATGTAGCTCATGTGCACCCAAAACATTAACTGTGATCTAGTACACAAAAAGAAGGCGGTTTAATATTCATTCCGGGAGGAAATGAGAGGATGCGGGAATTGATGGTGTCTCTCTAATCCATAATAAGGGCTCTGTAGGACTCCACCTGCCAAAGATGAGGCATCAAGTGATCAGTCTTTCTCAGTCTTTCTCAATAACCCTAACCCAAACCCATTAAGGTACCTCTGTGTTACTGTCCTGCAAACCAACAAAGCCCCTTATTGAGCTGCTGCCCTGATTTTTGGCTAATTGAACGGTTATTTCTCTTCATTGGGTTGAAGTTGATGTTTTAACAGCACTTTCTTTTAAGTTGATGTCATTACACTCTTAGCCGTATCAACTGTCAAAAATGCCTGTAAAATGCAACAGGGATTACTGGATAAAACTGTAAACTATAGTTCAGTACCCATCAAAAGTTTTGGGTCAAATGTATGCTTGATTCTGCCAACAAATTAACTTTTTTGTGTCTGTAAAATGTATTACAAAAACTAACTAAATGTATTACACTATAAATATGGCTTAATAATAAAAAGCAACCAGAAAAGACCAGCATAGATGAGAACATGCAAGTTGATAACATGCCAGGAGTACATTTTAGAAATATCAAATATTGCATTTATGTTATTCCTTATAACTTTACCATGTTGGCTTATGAGGCCGCTGCTCTTACCGGCTGCAGTTATCAGAGCACATAGCACATATGGCAGCAACGTTCTACATGCTTCACCACAAAGGCTGTGTTGAGAAGACCTCTGTCACCACCAAACCTCAGGGACACGCATTTCTGATGTGCTACGGCACAAAAGATGTCCTTGTCGGTGATCACCAGGGAAACGGCAGCCGAGGGAGGAAGCCCAAGAGAATGGAGGACTGTTCAGGGCAGCAAATAACCTCTAAATCGAGTGTTAAAATGGAGACTGGTCCACATTTCCATATGTCATTGATCTTACAAATACAGCATTAAGACAAGGTTTGATGTATTACTGTCGCCAGGCGGTTGGCGGCCTGTGATGGGGTGCATCATGAAGCCTTATATGGGCATGTGATATAACACTGAGATTGGATAGCTGCAGCAGCAAGGGGATAATCTAGCGCGAGCGATTGCATTATTTGAGTGGCTGAGTGAAACTAATCAGGTCTGAGGGCTCCACTCATCTCTAAACCAGACGCTCATTAGAAAGGCCATGTTCTGCCGTTGAGACGCACGGTAACTAAAAACAGCTTTGTAGAAAGTGCTGTTCAACGTCTTTTGCCATTTCGACCAAGCTGGTGATATTTAATTACATTTTCAGAAGATCTCACTAGGCAGTCACGTGAAGGATAAAAATAATCAAAAAACACACGTCTATAGAAGACACAATACAATGTTCTTTCAAGTTAGGGCTGTGTGGTATCTAGGAAAAACTTTGGTAACTTTTTCATAGTTTCTCACACATTTTAACCAGGTGTGACTGGACAGCCATATGGTAACCATTCTCTCACTTTCTAAAGTCAGTTGCACTGACAGAACGTGTGTAAATCTGCAAAGTCTGAGTAAGAGAGAGAGAAGCAGGAAGAAAGCTAGAGAGAGAAAGATAATTTAAAAATCAGACCATCTGCTACATGCATCATTAAGTTCATTCTCAATATCAAAATGAGGAGAGTTTATCATGGGAAAATCACTGCTATCATACTTCTCATCAGAGCGGTTGTTGCAGCAAAATGTCTACAGATATGATAAATTTGGGATGCGCTTGTTCTGTGGAGTGTACGTTTATGAAAACCTTAATTAGATAGGAATTTTAAAAAGCTGTTGTAATGAATATTGCTGAACCACTTTAAATTCATGAAGATGTAGATTTCCTTTTATACTTAACCACTGAAATGATATCCGCCTCATTAACAGTCATCAAGAGTATTAGCATATTAGCAACAAAAAACCTGCAGAAAACTGTGATTATGATATATTAGATGGAAAGATTTGACAAGACGGATAGAATATTTCTATTTGTAAAATAATGAGCTTACACATGACTTTGTTGGGCCATTTTGTCTTTTAAATTCATGAGATTTATAAGATGTTTTACAGGAAGAATAAAAATCATACAGTTTCACTGCACCCATGTTTAATGAGAGGGGTCATTTGTATTCTCACAGGGAGATTTGCGTGCAGACATATCCCCTTGTGATTGATTCTGTTGCCCTATTTAAAGTTAGCATTTAATCTAAATTTAGCCTTCAGGAAAAAGAAAAACAAGCCAAGTCTACAAATAAAGAATAATAAAGGTGGAGAAAAAGAAGCCACAGTCTTCACAGATATTCACTATAAGGCACAATAATGGCTGCCTGGACTCCAAGGATTGAAATGATTTGGAATACAAAAAGCTCTCATTTATCTTTCCTAGCCTCTGGTACTTCAAGCCCCCTATTATGATAGGCTAATTATTTAGCACCTTCCATAACAGGTTCCATGCCGTTTGGACACATTGTTGGCCCATATTTTCCTAACCTGGGACAGAACTTTATTTCTCTCTCTGTATTTCTGTGCGTGGACATGGTAAGACTCCAAGAAATGAAAAATAACCCCATTTCATATTCTTTAAAGACACAGTCCAAGACAGCACCACCAGTAAAGCAGTTTGGAGCTACAGTATGATGAGCAAAACAATATCCTAATTAGATTTACACAACATGTTCCTCTCTCCCCTAAAAGACAAAGCGAGACTGAGATATACTGGGTTGCTCTCCACCTTCTCCCCTCTAAAACAATTTAAATCATTTATGTGCCTCAATTTTAAGGTTCCTGCCTTTTGTGACCCACTTAATTTGTAAAACCAGATGTTTCATTAGTCAAGCGCACAAAACTCTGAGGCTTAGTTAAACATCTAAAGGCAGGCAATATAAACAGCAGGTACCTCATTTTCAAACTTGTTTCGAATTTCTAAATGCCCCTTTGCTTGTTATACTGAGAATTCTGCCTGACCTATGCCGAGTTGCTCTTGAAAACGATATTTTTTTTTTCATGCTCTTGAAAAAATCTTGTGACCTTTGCTTGCCATTAACCCATTTCATAACAGTCCCTGCCTTTCAATGCATTAAAAGTAAACAGACAGATACATGAGTGGATGAAAAATGTTGTTGCACTCAGAATGTGATGCAACCCTCCGTTATGTCTGTCAGACAGAAAATGTCAAGTGGAGACTATTGTAGAGAGGCCTATATATAGTACAGAAGCACTTTCTCGGTTCTGATTATGTTATTTTAATCAAACAACCAGCACAGCAGCTAGTATGTCTAATTAGCTCAGGAGGGGAGTAACTTGTCAGGTGAAGAGGATGATGGGAAACCGAGCAGAGTTGCATCACTTAAAAGGACCTTTAGACCTTTTTGGACAGGTGTGCTTTAAGAGGGTTTTAACTGTCACATTGCAGTCATCACAATAACTGCACAATTAAAATGACTGCGTCCTCTAATCTAAATGGGTTGTGTTTTCACGCAGGCTTATTTGCATGTAATGAGGGTAATTAGCTGTATATCTCAGAGGGATTAAGAAGGTACTTAGGTGATGTGTTCCTTTAAAACGGCACAAATCTGAGGACAGTGTTTCACAAGCAAATACAATATTTATAAAATGTGATATTTAATACTAACAAAATCAAACAGCTATCCAAAAGCAGGTGGTCCCACCCTAAACTGGACAAGCCAAACCGGTTAAATCCAAAACAATCAGGCTTCAAACAGCTAGTGGCACATATATTGCACATTATTCATAAAACACAAGCATAACATGCTGTAGTGAAAATTACTTGTGAAAAACAATGCATTAAGCAATCCTACCTGCATTGTAATTTACAAATGAATCTCTTGCAAATGATTTGCACAGAAAATTGTTTTTATTGTGTATCATAAATGAGTTTTTTTGTGCCAAACTTGAATGCTAAATTCTTTTCGTTTTCATCACGCGTAAGAGAAAACCAGAAGAAAGAATGCCTGACACTCATCGTGCGGGGGCTGTAAATATATGCACAGCGATACTGCTGAAAACATGCACTGCAGCATATAAGTAATGCACCTAAGTTTGCATTAAACAGTTTAACATACTGGAGTCTTCATACTGGAGCTACTAGTTTAATACTAGTAGTACTAGTTTATGTCCTAATAGGGTCTATATGCATATAAGGTTAATGTACACAAAAGTCTGCATCATGCAAATGTATTAATCAGACACTAAGATAGATGTTATAAATGTTATACTAAGATAGATGTTATAAGATATCTGCTCTGCTCAGTGAGTCACAAAACTTACAAGAACATGCAATATGGACGCCCACACAATTCTGCTACTATGTTGTGACTGCGAGTCGTTTGTACTAGTTTGTAAATTTGAGAAATGTCTGCATATCGTGTGCATGCATTTGCATGCATAGAATACTTAGACTTTAACCATTACTGCGCTGTACTATGAGAAATGCATTCAGACAGGCTGAGACCGTAACTCTTGTGATAACGAGCCCATGTGGTTAACAGATTTGCTGAATGTCCGCCGGTTTTGGGAAAAACCTGTTCCAAACAGTTGGCTGAAATGTTGCATAAGGCAGCTGCCCACTTTAGCGTAGCTTTTTCTGTTCACTTAGTGACCTAGGACTGTCAGATGATCGTGTGACGCCTGATATGTTGTTCCTGTACTGAGAGTCTATTTGTCTTCCTGTGACAGGCATGGTGCCAAAGTTCTTCACAAACACAGGCAAGATTCAGGCGCTGTTATTTTTTTCTGCAGTGAATGAGGTCATTAGCATCTAATGTGGACTTGCCACTTTCCTGAAATGGTCCATCTAAGAGAATGTGAAGTTGTTCATACTGGATTGTCCTATAATTTTAACTGCTGTTAGTTGGTTAAAAAGGCACTGTATGCATTTAGTGTCACATGGAAGATTTTTCAGCGAACTTATCTAACAGGTTTGAGAAATTAACTATATTAGTTCTTATATATTGTTTCTTTAAAAATAATGATGTATCAAGATACAACACAAGATATAATGATGTAATCAAGATAAATGGTAAACAGTCAGATAACTATCACTGTTACCACACAAGCTGCAATTTTACCAAATTATGAATTAAGTCAAATGTGTGAAAATAATTTCATTGTGTGCATCCAGAAAAAGAGCTACCTGTAAAGTCAGCCTTGCCATGCCTGCCACTTCATTAAAATTGTGTTTCAAATATCATCTCAGTCAATTCCAATTCCAAAAAACACAATGTATCATTTAAGAAAGGTGGAAATGACATTGTGGAAAATGTTCACCCACTCAGCAAAATCGCTGTGTAATGGAATCTGCTAAGCTGCTGGATAACTTGCATGTTTAGGACAACATCCAGCAACTGGATGCTTGTGGGTCCAATTTTGGTTGGGTCTGCCATAGTTTAGTACTATATGCCCACGAGCAAGACACTTAACCCTAAAATCATTACAGTAAGGCCAAAATGACTTACCACAACATGCTACTATGCTACAGATTTACACTGCATGCACCATGACTAATAACAGCCTTGTATAAAAGTCACAAAGATGTCTGAACAAGTTTTTGCTACAGATTGTTGAAGACACACCTATGCCTGGAAAACATGGCAACAACAATTGTTTGCATTTGTGTAACCGCACACAACAAGAGGGCCACTCATCTAACCCAAACCGTGTTCACGACTAGCACTCCAGCAAGCTACTGGCTTGTTTTGTTCCCATTGTACACAAAAGTGTTTCTAAAAAACAAAAAAACACCAGCAGGACAAAGACAGACTGAAAAATGTTGGTTTCTCTTTTGTAACAAATGTTTGTTCGATAAAAGCTTCATCTGAAGAATAAATACTTGTAAGGGAGCCGAGGTAACCCACAGATGTTATCAGCACAGGGAGAGATAAGAAGAGAGATTTTGTGGACAGCAGGTCTGTCGTTCTACAGTAGGTGTGCATCTTAACTACAGATAAAGCCAAGAACTGAACACATCCTCATACTAGCTTGTCTTCTGTCAAAGTTACTCTGACATTTAAACTGCAGCTAGTGCGAATCGGGTTGATTTCAACAGATCATCACTTGGCAACCAAGTAGAACTAACTATGAATTAACTACCAGGGATGTAAATGTTTGGAATGATGGATATCGATTCCATACATGAATGATAAATAATTCTAAATTGAATTTACTGAACATGACTTCATAAATCATTGACACACACCGAACAGTGAACTACTAGCTTTCTGAAATGCATTATACATTTCTGAAAGATTTCCCTTTGTGTATCTCATGCAAGGAAACAAATAAATGACAAACTACCCCAGACTGTTTATTTGCACTGAAACAGCTTGAAAGGAAGAAACATTTCCTGACTGTAGACAACAAAGAGCTCAGTTCCATTTCCATGCAATTAATGCATTTATTTTCAGCAGTGGCCATTACAATGAGTTGGGTTGGCAACTGTACAGGTATCGGTGCCCTGACTTAAAACCTCAGAGGATTTTTGTCATAGGTGCCACATGCACACATGAAAATCAGTAAACGAATGCAATTCCAGTAAGTGTGGGAAATAAAACAAGCCTCGTGCACGTGAGCGCATACACGCGGGGGCGAGCAGCACCGCTGTACAGAACGGTCTTTGCCAGTGATTTGCAAATGTTACATATATATCAATATAAATCTATTTGCAGATACGTTCGGGAAGCATCAAATGACAGCATTTAAAATAGATTTTCAACCACAAATGATTATTTAAAAGTCATGTGTCGAAAATCTTGCAGAGGCAGGCTTTTTAATCGATGCACAGAAAATTAATGATTCGTTAATTCCCTCACCAAATGCATTCACACTAATGAACGGATTTTGCATTCCAGTGAAATCTGCATATCTATTCGATTTTATCAGGCAATTTGCTTCATATTTTAAAGTTCTCACTCTGCGGCTTTTTTGATGTTAAAGCAGACTGTTACAAATCAATAACAAGAATCATTTTAGGGGGAAATAATTCCACTTTGGACATTCTCCATTAAAAAGGGCCACTTATAGAGAAAAATCATACAATATGCAAGTCTTATAGCACAGATGATCAATGGAAGGGGCCATTTTGAAATCTTAATCTTCTTGCGAAAATATGAAACTAGGGTCATTACAATGCTGGTTTCTCACACAGAATGTCCCGCCTTTATCCAGCCATATCTGCTTGGACCTGAATGTGACCTAGTTCATGGCTAATAAAAGCTTTTCCTTCTTTCCTTTATCATCACAAGCTATGAAGCAAGGTTGCATGACCCCACTCTAGTGCGTATGGTAGCAGCCTAGGCTGCTGACAACTGAGGGAAACGTACTTCAAACATGAAAAGACCAAAATACAAAGCCAGGGCCATAGAAAATACGGTTGGCCTAAAACATAGGCATTTGTTTGCAGAACTGATGGGATAAATTAAGCTTCTGTCATGAACGTTTCATGTCATGACAGAAATGGCGATTCCTCTTGGCCTGACTCGAATTGGGCTAAAAGTCTGCCAGTATCTTTCAATGAGAGCTCATTCTATCACACCAGGGTCTTTATCCCCTTCCTGCTGAATGACAGCCGAGATGAGACATATGCCAAGAACTTGATGTTTCAATTAGGCATGTCGAATTTCCCCTCCTAATGAGGCAGCAAAGATGGTCTTTCTCTGGCTCCCAATTCACCTCCCTGGGTGACTCCTCATTTGGCCACTTCAATAGACGACCAGCCTGAAAGCTACAACCTCAAAACTGTCCATTCATAGCTCTAGTGCATAAATCTTAAAAGCACTGGTCAACCAAAATACAATGATATAAATTAAAAAAGTATAAATAAGCCCTTTGAACAAAACACTTGAACAAGCAGCATGGCTCACATCGCTACAATGACTACAGCTCCAATGACCAATTAGTGTGTGCAGACAACGTTTCAGCATTCAATCTCAGCATCATTTTTCAAACATCTCATTTGAATGTTTTGTCAACAACAGCAGCTCACACTGTTTTGATGCTGATTTTAATTGCCATTTGCGAATAACTCAAAATGTGTATATCTAACAAGCACAGCTACGTGTATGCAAATCTGCATGCTATAAATGTAAATAAAAATGCATTTTACCTCACAAATTCTGCCAGATCATTATGCCAATTCTCCAGTAAGATAACAGGGCTGACTCATCAACCTTTGTAGTCTAAATTTAGCTGGTCCATTTTGCCCTTCAACCACACCCATCGATTTCAATCACAGTTGGACATCAGAGCCGTGCCAATCAGCAGCAACACCTTTCCTGGCTAAATTAATGAGCTTTGGCACCTTCTTAGAAAGCCACAGAGTTAGAGGAGAATGAGGGTTCTTTTCCCGGGTGAATCTTGGGCATCTGCCCTGGCCATCTGGGGCTGAAAGAATGAAGAGGAAACAGCCCAAGTCTGAGCAAGAGAACAGCAATCTGTTCTTTTTCCTGAGAAGACCAGGCCCACTGTTACTGTAGCTTGAGCTTAAGGGGGCTGAAATATACAGTGTTCTCCCAAACTACATCTGAAACGTATATTTCTCTATTTCACATTAGTACAAGAGCAGAGCGGCTGGCGTTACTATTATTCCAGAGTCAATCTCGACCGCCGAGGCTGAATACAGAACATGATCTTCAGGGCTTTCAGAGAATGCTGACTAACAGGCTTTTAAGAAGTTAAAAGCATAAATTATATCTGGGGAATGAGAGTTCAAGCCTGGGTGAAACTCCCTAAACCTGTCAGGAACATGTCCCAAACTTAAAAGAGAGAAATAAACCACCACATTTTGCTTAAATATACACATGCGGCTTATAGAGCATCATTTAAAGCAATGCAGCAGCACTACAAACACTATTGTGATGTACAGTATAAATACAAATATGCTGCAATTACAATATCCTTACAATTAACTATAAAGGGTCATTTACTCTTCACCACAGAATGAAGTCAATGCATTCAATGCACAACAACAAGTCAATGCACAAACGAGAATGCATGATATGCATTATAATGAATACATAGGATCCTTGCCCAAGATGTCAAAATGGCTTAAAAAAGATGCATCTCTCCTGCACAAAGAGATGCAACCGTGCAACCTGTGTGGGCAGCCCCCCATGCACTAAAACATCAACATGTCTGCACAAGTACAATTAATGAGGCATTTGGGGGACATTTTGTTTATATACTATAACAATGCCAGAATGCACATAAATCTTAATGGTTCCTTAGTTAGGCATACATGCCTTTTTACTTTGATGCTGTGGTGAAATGAGACCTGGTTTCTGTGAGATGTACCCACTTCCTGTTTGGGAAAGAAAGAAGCAGAGAAGGCAAAGTCGTGATCATGTGACTGAATCTTTTAAGCCCGTCTAATATGATCAGGGAGCAAACTGCTTGTATTGCCATGCCTCACTTTTTGGCAAGATCCTGCAAAGCAGACGAATGCTTAATCCAAACCCATCTTCTCCCTCTCTGGTCTTCTTAACAAGCTTGTACCAACATCTGCCTAAACTCATGGTTCATCAAAGGTTTTTTTCCACCCATCGTGAATGCCTCACTCTTGTTCTTTCCACAATAGCCTACAAACAGTTGGAGATAATGAAGTCTCCTTGGACTGGGACATAAAGAGAGAGCAGCTAGGAAGTGATCAAATATGGCCTAAAGCCAAACATCTTTGTAGATGGTTTTTGAGCTCCAATTGATCTGAGTGTGGGCACACTGAAGGACTTAATAATTTATGCACTTCTTTAAGTGGGTAGAGGTTTTCATAATCCAGAAAGTAGACTGGCAATAGGACTGTGAGGGTTGCGGTATGCGTATAATTCCCAATATTATGGGAATTTTGCAAAAATACCAGAAAATGGCTTCACGTAGCTACTCTAATTCCTAATGGATAGAGCCCCGTTTTATTTTAGTCATATTTCTCTGTATACCCATATTGTTCCATAGTGTTCCATAAATCAGTGACAACCAAACAGCTCAATGCAGTTTACAATCCCAAGTGAAAAACAGGATATTTGAGTTGTGCTGTAACAGGTACAGTAAGTAGTACGTGTTCTGCACAGTGCATGCAGTTGTGGAGCACAGTCAGAATGTGCAGTGATGATATGAGTCAGGGTGAATTTGGCAGAGGATAAATATTTAAGGGAAAGATACAAACTAACTGTTGTACAAATTGCGGTTGTGTTACAAATATCCTTTTAAAAGTGCATGAGGTTAAATGTCAGTGGGAAAGGTGATTAAACTTTGAAAAGGAGAAGGAATTAGAATTCATTTGGCAGACGCTGTTACCCAAAGGAACTTGCAATGAATTCAAGGTCTAAATTTTTATCGGCACTTATGTTACCTGGGATCGAACCCACAATCTTTGCGCTGCCAACAAAATACCAGTTCAGCTACAGAAATACATAGATAAAATAATTATAGAGAAATGTGAATGTGTGATATTTACAATATATTTATATGTATATATAAATGCAACCAATATATATATATATATATAAATGCAACCAATATATATATATATATATATAGTCTCTGTTTCATTATTAAGCTACTGTACTGACTACCTTTGCTGAACCCATAATTACTTTCTGCAGACTTGGGCTTTCAAACTAGATTTGATTAAATAGTGTTCATACCTTTCTGGTTACATTATAGTACATATTTTAACATGCCTCTACCGTTGATCAATAGCACTGTCTGGGGAAGATGTTAGGATAGAAAATCCTGAACCAATGTTCTCAACTGACATTTTAATCACTCTGGTCAGCTGACAGTATCACACTAACAGACATCTCAAGCCCTTCACATAGTATACATAGTATACCTACCGAGCATCTGTGTGATGTCAAAGGAGACAGCAAAATAGAAAACCATTTCATGGTTTAAAACCCCTCCACAAATCACATCCACTACAATACAATACAATACAAAATAACTAAAACATTAAATACATTATTTTGTCATATACATTAACTGGCTTAAACAATCAATGAAGAAATATGCTTTTCCTTTCAGAAAATATAGTCATGGGCATCTGCTATTCACTGCCAGACCTAAATGCTAAACCTGACCAATTTGATAAAGACACACACACACAAAAACCCACAAGCAGTCTTTCCCTGCTGCCCCCTGCCAGTGGCGGACCCCAGCCTTATAGGCCGGACACAACACTGGCATCCCCAGGAAGTCTCTCCCTGCCACGTTTTCCTACATCCCCCTCCACCCAAAACCCCTGCCGCCCATTATTCAATCCTCCAGCTACACACAGAGCCCGGGATCTCCGTAATGCAGCCTCATTGATTTATAATTTCGTGCTGCGCTGGCATCCAAGAATAGAAATTACACATTGATACATGTTGACAATAGGAGCACTGCTTGTTCAAACCATGGTAAAGGTCATCATTTAGATGCTGGGGCTTTGTTCCTGAGCCTCGAAGGACGTATTAACCCGCGTACATTCAATTCAGTAAGTTTAAAAGCCAGCACACTTTGATAATCCACTACACTGCTGCATATCGCCAATCTATATGCTGTGTATTACCATACATTGACTTTAAACATATTTCTTGTACTGACACACCCATTGGCATGGACGACACAAATATGCGGTCAAATCCAGGGTTGAAAAATGCTAAACATGAGTGCTTTGGAACACAGTCCTCGAGTTGGATTAGAGAGGCATACTCGTGACCTCTCGCAGGAAAGCTTTTTCCTTTAAAAACAAGCCATTTTTTCAGATTTTACACACCACTCTTCTCTAGTTAAGTATTTCTCAGCAGAGGCGCCATCTGAAATGTGTGTTTGAACTCTATGCTGTGCATAACTGAACAGACAAACGAGAAACTTGTCGAATGGACAGATTACATCAACTTTAATTGGATTTTAAAAGCTAGACATGGGGTAACAAACAAATAAATGCAGATATGTGATCTGAGCCATCATCTTGAGTCACTGTGACCCAGAAACTCATTTTTATTTAATGCACTAAAATGTAACAGAAAACACCAGATTTTTAATGAAAATACCATTATGGTTGTGTGCTTTTTTTTAATTAAACAGCAGCAAAAGCAAAACATTAGTTTTGCTAATGTTTTGCCAAAATGGGAAGGAAAAGCGTCAATGTTTTTGCCTAAAATTATGTTTCTACATAAATGCTCTTTAGCAGTATTTACATGCACAAAAAAGTTTCATTTATAAACAGTTTCTATTGTTTCTGTATTGTTTCTGAATTCAATGATTGGATGATTTTCTGGCCATGTGACTTTCAGAGAAATAAGAATAAATATAATAGTATAAATAATATTTATAAAAACATATTTAGACCACTATCAGAATGTAAAGAGACTTTCCTCCAGCGTAGCAAATGTTTCAAAAAAAAAAAAAGCCAACATTGCCTTTAATTCCCTGCTTAGTATTGTTTTTTAAAGCAGTCAATTAGCCTGCGTCACCTCTGTTTCTAAATTTTAACTGTATAGATGAGTCCTGCTCTCTGATTGAACGCATACAGCAGTTTCCAACCTCTAAGGAACAAACCAGTCAATAGCCTAAATACCAGACTCACCGACAGCAGTGAAGAACACAGTTGGTTTCAGAGTGACAAATTTAGTATCCATTGACCTGGAAGGAGAATGACCATGTCAAACCTCCATTGCCATCATTTGTTTTAAATGATTAGTGCCATTAATTACTTCCCTATTAATGAAATGCATTTACCATCACAAACAACATCATTATGGATTGGTTAAATGGATGAGTTTAGGCATATTAGCCAATATTACAAGGCATGGAGGGCTGCTGCTTTATGGTCCAACTAATTGCATTGTGGGCCCTTGTTAAAAGCATCACGAATGTGTTCCTGCCATGAGACTCTCTCTGGATCAATGTACGGTAAAGTTCTAATTATCTGGAGATGGTGAGGGGGCAGACAGCTGTTCTGTTTGCATCTCAGCTAGACATGAAGCACAAAGCATGTTCTAAGTACCTTTTTACATACAGTAGATTAGCTCAAAGCACAAACATTAAATGCCATTTATTAATGATGAAATTTGCCTGCATCACTCATATAATCGCATTAGTCAAAACTGCATTACTTATGAAACAAACTTTTAAAGTAGTACTTTAAAATACTTGGAGAATTGAGCAAGCTTAGATACATGTTTTTATAACATTCACAATTAAACAGGTTAAAACAATTTGAACTATAAACTATATAAGCCACATGTTCAATGAATTTTAGGCACATGTATATAAAAGCAGATCGAATTCATTAAACAATTAGTGCTGTAGTTCTGTGACTCTTTTATTCATTAAAAATATAATGAACTGAAAATAATAATATTTATGTGGTACAAATACATTACTTGAAGTACATTACCTACAGTAAATCAACAATCATTGTTGCCATATCTAAATGACATATTACAGAAAAAAATGTGCTTCATGTACAGCCAGAGATGCAAAATGGTGGAGGAAGCAGACTGTACCTTCTTTACTCTTCTGAACAACCTTTTCCATAATATCTCCCAAGTACAAAACTGCAAAGAAACTCCTACATATGAAAGCCAACAGACCTTTGACGAATGTCAGAGCAGCTTCATCTGTAACCTGAGGCACACTGACCTTTATTCCTCAGATTCTCGATCCTCCTCACCCACAGATAAAAAAAACTTCTCGCTTCTCCCTTCTTCTCCATCCCGTCACCTGCATGACCCTTGCTAATGCTTGATGTCAACCCACACTCACAAACTCAGTACCACTTTAGCTTGAGGTAGCCAGTCTACACCACTCAGGTCAACCGCAAAGGCGGCACGGGTGTCGTGGTCTCTGTCAGCTACTGTTGGTCCTAATCCATCGCTCTGCAGTCAGGCTGTCACGCGTTCCTCCACTACCCTCTCCCCATGTGCAACTACCATCATCCTCATCACCCCAGGCACCCTGCACATCTCAGGACTGGGGCGGAGAGAGGACGAAAGACTTGCTTTTAAGTTAGCATTGCTATGGGCTACGTTTCAGTTTGAGACGGACCCCAGAAGACATGGCAAACCTTGTCTTTTAATTGAAACGCTTTGATTTTTCAAAAATTAAAAGGATTACAGGTCCACAAAGTTCTCATGAGGAGAAGTTTGTAAATTAAAGAGAATTCACTATTCATCCATGAGAGCTTATTGAACATAAAAACACAAATACTTCACATGGAGAACAGAGTGCTCTGAAAAGACCCTGAAATAAACAAACTGACATCATCGCCATTGTCTACACGGTCAAGTAGGACATGAGAATTTATGAAGCCCTTTTATTTATCAGAACTTTAACAACTTTCATGATTTGTTCCAGTTTGCTTTCCATCATACTTCTAAGACCCTTGAAGTCTAGAGCTACCATCTGTCTGTATATAAAATGCAGATGTTATATGAATATATTGATAAATATGTTTATATTACAGGAAGCAAAGGACTGTACGTGTCGCTATCAAAGAAGAAACATTGCCGCAAGATCACTGCTAAATTTAGCTCATGTGTAGTGTGTCTTTCCGGCCAGTCAATAGTCTACACTTGCCTTAGGGATCAAATCAACACCGGAAGATGGCAGATGGGCCCAGTGCCCAATTTAGAGCTTTTTTTATTATTTATGCTTGCAGCAAAGAGCGTATGACTGATTTTTGGTGGTCATGCCAACATAACGTCACCCTAATGTGCACTAATGATCTGATCATCAAACCCTGTGACACTCTTATAAGACGAAGGAGTCACTCAGTTAAAGGTTTCAGTATTCAAGACATAGAAACAATAAGGATAGTTTTCTTTAACATTCTCTCAATGGACTCGCTATAAGTCACAAATGCTGAATCATACATTAGGTTTCAGGTAGAAAGAGTTCTACTATAGTGCTCTGTGATTAATTTCTTAGGTCTCCATTTGATGTAAATCTCCTGACATGCATTTAATTTGTTTTTCCCTTATTAAATTTAGCGTTTTCAATCACAAAGGAAATATATGCATTTCTTAATATAAACATATTGTCTGTGTGTACATGACTGCTTGTTGCCATTCGGTTGGCTTGGTTTCAACTGCCTGAGGATCTTATAAACACATTTACAACTCTTCACCTACATAACAAATCTGAATTAACAGGCAAAACGTACTAGCCAATCCATCACGTCAGCACTTGCATACATCAGTGACGCATCTCTCTGGCCTTGGGACCACAGAAGCCTCTTTAAGTATTTGTAATAGAGGTCAACACAGAAGCTTGTTTATGACAGTACTGAATACCTTTGGTTTCAATACCGTGTGTAATTTGCAGTACAGCTGTGTGTCCAGACCGCAGTTTGAAATTAGATTTGAAAGAAAATCAATCAAGAACATCATCAAAGCATGTAGAGAGCTTTACAGTGACCTTCAATCTTATATTCTGGATGATGGGACGTCTGTAAACCCGTGACCCCATCTATTCTGCCATCAAACAACACATTTAACACATGAAGCCATGGACATGGCCATGAAAGCAATGCTGTGGCAAACCCTGTGAAAGGAACCTTCTCTCACGGCCGTGTGTAATGACGCATCTGGCTGTGGTCACCCAGATTCAGAACAACCAGTTCTGGCAGAGCAGTGAAAGGCTTTTTTTCTGTGGCTACATCTGCCGGTGGATTCTCATTTCCATCCAAGACCCTTGAAGGCCTGTTTCATAACACGCACAGCAGGCAGGCTGCGCTATTGCTGTCGCATAGCAATTACTCTCTGTTTATACATTCATTGTGTATGCTTTGCAAAATCATATTTAATGATTGTTTGAATGACAAAACTTTGAAAAACAAACAATAGGCAAAGTTGGCAAATGCTAAAATAAAAACAAATCATTATTTCCAGACCAAGAGCGAGTCAAGTATTCTGTATTTTAACCAGTGAAAGATATCACTGCCGCTTCATAACACCCTCACACACATCACACACGTCCTGTGCTATTGATTGTCAGGTTATAAGATCTGCAGGGATCGTTGATTAGAAGCTCAAAGAGATGCAACTGTAACTCAAAAAGCATTACATTCAGAGCCTCTTTAAACACAAACCATCAGACTCTGAGACAACGCAGTTAGTTTGCCCAGTTAGCACTCAATAAAACATCAAAGACTCCGAACACAGAAACACCATCATTAGTCCTTTTCTTTTCTCTCCATCGTTCTGTCTCTCTATCGCTCTCAGCTCAGTTCAATTTATCCATGCATTACTGACCACACAGATTGTTCATGACACATGGGATAATAGGACTGTAACATAGAAATCTCTGTCCATCTCTCTCTCACTCACTCGCTCACTCTCATCTTACACATTTACATGGTTACACCAACCTAAACCAAGAATAAGTGTGATTGCCAGTGCTAACAATTATATTGTCACATTTGAACAATTTCTTGCTCGGCAAACTCCCCGCACAAACAGACTCCAGCGCTTTTTTAAATGCAGACAAAGTCATCTGGTGGTCACGCGCGTACCGGTAACATGAGCAGACATCATCACCATGGACAGAGAATAACAGAGGGGCTGGCTTTAACAGTGAGGTTTATTTATTATTCAATTATTTTAAATATTTCAAGGCAGACAGGATGTGCATGCGATCATGAATATTTTAGTCCCTCCTCCGTGGGAGGGATGGTGGGGGGGCACCTGTCCACTACAGACGGTAAACGTGCACAGAGCACTGGGACCTTTATATCCAAACCGAATACCTGTCCTTCACTTTAGAGGGAAAAATTAATATTCTGTCCCTTTTCCATCTGGCTTCACATGCGTGAAAAGCAGCGCAGATATGAGGCTGTCAGACCTGCCCTATCAAGCTTTCAATCTGTGTTGTCGCTCACCCTTTTTTCAAATGTGGTCAGAGGCAGGGGGAGACTAGGCAACAAATTGCTACACATGAAGGAGTCGCGGCACAACTCATGAGAGAAATGAGAGCAGAATTAATCACCACAGGCACAAAACATTGATGGCAACGGAGAAACAATCAATATAGACTTAAAAATGGCAACAATCACTTGGCAACCAACTCTGAAAGTTGTGAGAATATTTGATATTATTAAACATTGGTTCCTATAATGGCATAAAGCTGGTTTAGGAACCCCTCACCTTCTAATGAATCTAATGAATGAAAGATACTGTCAAAGACATCGGTTTCATACTGTAATTATAAGCTTTGTCCAACCACCCCTTTCCCCTCCCAACTCAGCAAAATCCACCAAGGTGCGGAGAAATAAATTGCTTTGTTCTCTAGTGTTTTTTTATGTCAGACTTATGCATTGATTAAAATCATTAAATCAACTCAGACCCTCACAATCTCTGTATGCACAGCAACAGTGGCTGTGAAACGCACTCAGAACCATCCGATTTCAACTTTGATTAACAGAGCAATTTATGCTAAAAAACAACTTTGACTTACATTTTTCTGCTCCTCGGCTGTCATTTGCAGTACTCTAATCTCAGCCCTGAATCGCACTGAATTGTTCACGCAGGCAACGCATTCAACTTGACTAACGTCTTACCTTGAAATGCTATTTGTGATCCTATACTCCACAGGCTGGCTGAAGGAAAGCAATGCACAACCCAGATCTTTTCAGTTTAGCCCGCCACAATAAACAAACACAGCAGCTTGAGAGATGCAATCTATCAACAACACTTTTTATTCTCAGATGTCCTCGCTTTGAAATCCCTTGATTACCCCCTTCCTTAATAATTCCGGTCCTTTTCCCGCCTCGTTATTTTTCCCTCTCGGATGTCTCGTGTTTATAACCCTGAAACTGAGGGAAGCTGCTTATCTCTGTGAGACAGAAAGAAAAGAGAGAAGGGAAAGAGTGAAGGCAGTTCTCCTGGCGTGCGGAGTCCTCTCGTCAGGGGCTAGAAACGCCAGCCACTCTCAGCTCCGCTAAGATCATCCTCCATCAGCAGTCGCATCCCTAAGAACTTTCAGACTGGCAATCCACACTCAAGCCTCTGTGTCCACCGTGACTCTGAAGGGGAAACACAAACCGGCAAATGTCTTCTGTTCTGTTTAATCCTTGTGTCAGTTTTTCTGTATTGTGGAATTTAAATGACTCCAATTTCTCCGAGTTTTCTTGTCGGAGGCGCTAGATGCTGAGGATCGGTTTATTGAACATCTCTTGCTCTCTCCTCCCTCTCTTTCTCTCTCGCTCTCTCTCTCTCTCTCAGGCACAGTCGCACGAACAAGTGCACACACACTCGCTCGCACATATGCACACACATCCCCCTCCCTCTTGCGTGTCTTTCCACCCCCTCCATCCATTCTCTGCCTCCCTCTCTCATTCTCACACTCTCCTGCATCAGAGTCCAACAATTAATGTGTTTGTGTTTAGCCGTTCAGCAAAAAGAAAAGATCGATTCACACTTCCCTTCCCAAAATACTAATAACATGCAGGTCTTATACATATGCAAGCATAATGCGAATATTGCACATATGATAAGCCTGTTTTTTTCGTTTTAAGTCACTTTCATATTCAGGGTCTTGTTCTTCACATACTCTCCCACCCACATCAAGGAGAAAATCCAGCTGCACCAGTGAAGGGTCACCATTGAGTGTTGGCCAACTGTCAAGCGTGATTGAGGAGGTAGATGAAAATAGAAGTACCAACTGGATCAGAGCACCACCGGAATGCAAGGACAATGCCCATCCAACAGCAACCGTAGAATCATACAATTAGTAGCGTAAACAAAACTGTCAATTCTCTTATCGCCTCGACACACGTACGCATGCAGAAAAGCCTCCAGGGGCTACTGAATGAGCGGCGGCGGAGCAGCTAATAAAACACAAAAGCTGATTGGTCCAAACAATAGGATGAAGGAGAACATCTATGCTGTATCTCAGCCTAACCAGCAAACACACAAACAACACTGTGTAGAACAAGAATTAAACATTTGGCTTAGTAAGTAACTAGTAGGGAAAATGCTGTTTTTTCACCTATTTATTAAACTAATTATAATAATGATTGTGTAAACCCTGCAAAAGTGTACAAAGCAAATAGCTGATTAGTTGTTGTAGTTGTAGTGCTTAGCATTGATGTATACTAGCTTATTATGCAGAGACAACCATATATAGAATGATTCCCAGAGATTTCCAACCAGTTTGACACACACTTATAGTGACAGACAGGGAATATTCAGGGAAACCTGCATTAACAATGAATTAAACAATCGTCTGTATAACAATAACAGGGATGAAAAAAGTTGGTTTTGTCATTCTGTTGGTGACACAGTGGCACAGAAATATCACACTTCACCTTCAAAAAAGTCATGTAATATAAACAAGAGCAAACTGTGGGCGTTCGCTTACATTTTGAAAAAGTTTTCTTAAGTTCTCGATTGCAATGACGTCTGGGCACCACTGTAATAGATAAGAGATGTTTGCACATTTTTACAGTGTACATTTAAAAATGGACAAGTATTGTAACTTCCATGTGCTGCACTGTCAAAATAAACTAAATTATTTAATAGAAATTAAATTAAGGAAAAGAAAGATATACGGAGCTTATTAATAATCATAACATGACTTGTACCTTACAGGACGGTCTTTAAAATGATGAGCAAGATTATTACAAAGTTTAAATATACAGCCAAACTTTCAGAATAGTGATTTGTATTACTGTTCATTTCCTATGAGGATAATCCCATAATTACCACAAAGCCTTCAAGTTCACTTGGTTTAATTATTGGCCATCTGGCAGCAGAGATCAACAGCCCACCAGAATCTCATCCATCTCCACTAAGTCACAGCACTAAAGATTCAACAGTCAGCCGTCCCCACTGCTAGATGAATGAATGTGGTTTAGATGCTTTAGTCATGTAAAGCCGTCTTTTGTGATAGCTGGGATGTTTTATATTGAAGCCAAAACACTGATACATTGGCCAGGAAACTGGTCTAGAACTGTTCTAATTATTTTAATTAAATCAAAGCAACAATATACAGCCTAGCAAATTACATCCGAGACTGAAGGGCATTATGCTAAAATAATCACAACATCATTTTTTTGTTGTGTCTTTTCAGCATCTCTGACCAATGAACTATTCATTGAGATCAATAAAGCGATAACCAAAGTAATCTTATTTTAACTCCAAATAGTCTGATTTGTCCCTCATGTGGTGCTAAAATAAAGAAAGAGACGTCATTATCTGATCCACTTGGCAAAAAAAACCCCCCAAAAAACAACAATGACAAAGAGAGTATTTAGAAATTCTGATCCATACTTACTCTGAGAAAAAAAGAACTGACTGATGGAGTTTGATGAAGTGTGCCAAACCATCAGGCAGTTTCCCATATGATTGAACGAACCTGGAGTCCAGCAACAAGATGCAGAGAAGCCTTTAAATGACTGTAGATAACAGTGATGCCAAAACAAACCGCCAATCAGGAACTGATCCTCCTTTTGAAAAGCCGCCGCTAACTGACATTAAATGGAAAAGTTCACCCCAACATTCAACAACAGTCAATAACTGTTGTAAATTTTTTGTTAACTAATTGCGAAGGACAATGTATCAATAAACACATGAAATATCTGTGTATCTCAACTGTATATAACTAACATTTCCACTCTCACATTGTTTTCACCGTAAAATATTAACAGTTATGCATCTGAGAGAGACTTTTACCCAAAGCAACTTCAATTACATTTAAGATACGTTTTATCAGCACATGAGTTTCCTGGGAGCTGAACCCACAATCTTTGTGCTGCTAATGCAATGATCTACCAATGATCTACCTAAAGGCATAACAATCATGTTTAGTTTTAACATTTTCATGTACATTTCCTCTCTCACAGCACTCACTTCTTCTCAGCACGTCACATGACACAACAGGCACCAGGTCCCAAAATTGTTCCACTTATTGTGGTGGTTGTAATACAGAGGAGAGAGGTGAAGAGAATGTGGAACTCATGCTGTGTGTTTTTTTCCTATGCAGTGCAGCCTCTAGATAAGCAGGGCTAAGCTTCTTGCAGATATCGTGGCAGGGTCACTACAGAATCCCATTTTCCAGGTGCCGCTATTCACTACATAGTGGCACTATTCATCCAGTCACGCCACTTAATGTTGCATGCAGTTACCTGTGGGTGCCTGACCAATCAAGTCGTCAAATTCAGCTGCTTAATGATCATTTGCAAAACAACAGGATTTGTTAGAAGCTCATGCATTCAAACAAACGTAACAACATAAGTCGTTTTTGTGCTCAGAGACACAGGTTTGAGACTGGCTCAATTCTGTGTCTGGCTTAATTGATTCTGTGTCCCTTAAACTTTCCAGTTTATCTCAACTGTCCTGTACTGCAAAATGCTCATAAAAAATACACAGAATTTGTCCAATTTCTTTTTCCAGGAATTTGCTGAAAATGGAATACGATGTTGCTGATTCTCAGACAAATGTTTCTCTACACAAGAAAAATAAACTACTCCAATACTGAAACAGGTATTTCCTGCCAGCGTAGTCAAAGTGAAAATGTTATTTCAAGCACAGTGCTGCGTTTTATGTCTGGAGTCTCAAGAGACGGTTCTGATTCTGTGAGGAGTACAGTGGCCCCTGAATGTGAGATTAACAGAAAGCTGAAATGACACAGAATGCTGATGTATTTAACTACAGACCTTTAGACCAAACATTCGCCAACCCTTCACACAAAATAAGTAAATTATGACATAAAATTGTGTTGAAATTGTGTTATAAACCTTGGGGAAAGAAAAAACAACTTAAAACAAGCAAAAGCATCATGATGATCTTAACCAATCAAATCCTACAATTTCCTACACAGCAGTTTGAGACAAAACATTTTTCCATAATAGAAAGGAGTCAAAAATGATTTTAACTTTACACAGATCTCATTAAACACTTTCAACAATTTGTAACTTAACTGAAAGGTCAAATATTCAGCTACACATTCTCTAACCTGCATTTCTCCAATCTCCTTATTGCTGTTAGCTTTCAATAAAAATGAGTTATCATTTCCATGACCTGAAGCAGTCATTTCACTGAGAAATGTGATGCTGTAATTGAGGTCATCCAGTGTGAGGTGAAGCGAGGGAGGTACAGACTTTTCTTGTGTACGGAGAAAAAGAAATGTAATATTAAAATGGGTGAATAAGAGAGCCTGTTCTAACTAGTGATGAAAATAACACGTAACAACATTTGCACTGTATGATTGTTATAGCTAAACATAAATGCAGACTGTTAGTTTGCAATGTAACGTCTTTATGGGCCGGTTGGACCATAACATTTTTTATGCTTTTCATCATGGCTCAGAAATGTTGATAGTCCCTTAAGCATTTCTTAAAAAAACATGCCTCATACTTGCTCTTCAAGGTTCTTATAAATGGCTTCACCAGTCCATTGATCAACAGAGGAACTCACAGAGCATGTCTGAGCATATCAAATCAGGATAATACGGCTCATTAGTCCTAATTAAAACCAGAGTGGTGACACACGGTCTTAACCCAGTCCCCAAAGTTTAAATTTGTTCTAAAAATGTAGTATTAATTACTAGCTATGTTAACTGGATTTGTCATAGGTCAGAATTGACCTATGATTGTTATCAAATTGCATATGTCATAAACTATAAGCAAAAGGAACTATACATGTTTTTTCAACCCTGTTACACACCTATTTAAATACAGTGTCTAATAATCCTGATTTATGTTATTTTGCAGTTCCTAGCAAAAATATTTAAATGATTGAATTCAAATTTTCTGAAATACAGAAACATACCTTTGAAAAGTTTCAGTTAGTTAAAACATAGCAGGAAGCCTATACAGACAGCACTGGCATGACCAAATCATTAACAGATCAAGGAATCCCCCAACACAGTGTCTAAACAGCACTGCACATTTTGGACGACTTCTATATTTAACACAAAGCAATAAACTTATCCACTGACTAGTGGAATAGTTCATGACCTAAACTGGATCGGTTTGGAAGAGGCACCAAAATGTGCCGTCCTGGGATAACTGCAGGAATCAAAATCATTATTTTATGATGTACACTGATTGCACATGGTGAAACGTCTTGGGAATGAACAAGCACAACAAGCCTCAGAGAGAAACCTGTGTGTGTGTGGGAAAAACAGCCTGCTGACCATATGCTACTGCTGGGCCCACCCATGGAGCAGTCACAGAGGGTCCTGCCACCAGCCCCAGTCAGCAGACCTGCCAGCAGGCAACTGATGACTGCTAACAACTTCAAAACTTCAGTTCTTCTGCCCTACAGTACATCACCAACAATACGCCATTAATCTTCCAAACTTCTGCTTATAGTCACTCATCTTCCCACATTCTGGGAGTTATCTCAGTCTGGGGCCGCAAATGATAGACAGCTTGTATTGCACTAGTTGTATTACACTTGCAGTGCCCACTGCTACAATGACAGTCAAAAATGTCCTCTAATTTCTGTAAGGGCTCAACAGTCTAAAGAATTTAGGAGCGCTAGTTTGTAGAATGTGTAGTTATTGTTAAAAACAAACACAGCTTATCTTTACAGAAGATATCTTCATATATCTTACAAAAACATGTCTTGCTTTGGTTATTTTCCTGGCCAGTGACTGAGTAACATAAGGTAAAATCTCATTTTAAAGTTGTAGCATTGAAGTTGTCTGTCATCTTGGCATACAAGAAGAATATTGAAATAAAAAGAAACGCAGTTAAAGGAAAATGAAAAAAAACACTGAGGCGACCTTGCAAGCATTTTCACTTTACAATGCAGAATAATAGCAAGGATAAAACAACAAAAGAAAACAGACGCTCTCCCTGGAGCCAGTAAAGGTCTGTTTAAGTGTGAACGGTTTCCCTGAGGAGTTCAGCTTTTCCTGTTTATTTCAGGTGAACAGATTGTTTTGGTCAAAATGGGTCTGTCTGAGCAGTCGACTGTAAGGCTTGGTAGCAAAACATAGTTGCAGTCACAGTGGGTGTCATTGCACCATATCAGAGTTCAAAGACCACTTTGAAGGACATCTGAGAAGTAGAAGGTGTGACCCAGCACTCAGTGGTCCACCTGCAAACAGGATTTACACTCGACTTCAAATGTGTGTAATTTATGAACACTGAGGAAATTAATATTATTTAGAATTCTATCCCAGAATTCCACAATTGTGCTCAAACAACAGATCAGATATGGGAAGGAAGGATATCAGATATTTATCAGATATTTAGCCCCCAAAAGTACTGAAACCTGAAAGTGAAATTTCCAAAAGGTAGAAATTCTGTCATCATTCGCTTTAATATTATTGCATTTTTTATTCTTGTATGGAAAGCAAAAGGAGATGTTTTGATAAATGTACTTATTGCTCTTTTCCAGTCAATGAAAGCAGATGTGAGAAAGGTCTCTCTCTCTCAAGCTTCAAAACAACTAAAATATTATCAAAGTAATCTACTCATTACAAGTTTTTTAAAGCCAACCTTCTGCTAACCTTATATAGAAAAACAGCTTGGATTTTCTGTTTTAAAAATACCTGTATGTTCTATGGAAAACGGAAAGTCACAGAGGTTTGAAAAGACATGAGGGTGATTGAATAAAAACATCTATATGAATCCTAATGTATCACGAAAACATATATCTGCTTCACACAATATAAGAAAACATAATTTTATATGTATATGTTTGATAACTGGAAGAAATAAGTCATACTACTGTAAAAAGGCTGATGACATAATACAGTCTTTTCCAGAATTGTTTGCTTTTGTTGCATAAATGACTGTCAGAGATAGATGCATTTTCGTCACACACAAAGGGCATCTGAGAACCTAGAGTACCGTAGCGGAATGGGCTTATGTAAGATAACATTTGTGCATCATTCCTAATGCTATAATAACACAACTGATTATCCCCTAAAAGCGTGTCGGCCACAATGAGATCCTCCATGTTTACGAGTAGCAGCCCTATGCCATTTATTACCCCATCTTCACAGACTGAGTGACAACTTGCTACGTAACAGTCATGACTCTTGCCGCCCACTTGCAGGAAACAAAAGGTCAGGCTGACACACAAGGAACAAATACATGAGTATATGTGGCAGGAAGTCAAGAAAGAGACTTGATTTATGCAGGCAAATGTCAGACAACTTGATCACAGAGTGTGAAAGTGCCGCTTTGCGCTCCGAAGTGTCGGAGGCGGATCTTGTTGGATCTGACAACGCATGACAGTTAAATAATTTTCTACTGAAAACACAAAGTGTTACGATAAGTCAATTTCATGGCGAAGTTCATGTTTGCTGTGCTCTTCATCAGGGTGTTTTCAAAGCACTTATGTTAATAATGTTCGCACTGTCTGAGGTAATCTTGTTAGTATTTGTAGGCATTCGTATGTAAAGCTGTGAATGTTTATCATATTGTCTGTATCATATTGTCTCTTTATTATAAAATTAGTTGCTTCAGTTTTGTTTACACATTTTTTTGCACCAGTGAGGTAAAAGAAAATAATTAATTTATTGTTATTTTAGAATAATACACAAAATCCTGCTTTCATGGTGTGCTGGTGTAAATGGACCAGTGATATTACGGCAGTAAATCTTTACTCACTTTCACAGAGTTCATTGAATGCTCTCTCTTTGAATGATGCACACATCTGACCAAATCTGACCAGTTTCAAAGCTCTGCAACGGTCAACAAAATTAAGCCATCATCTGTATCATGTTGACCTTTCATTGACCCAAGATGACAACCATTAACCTGAGAAAGTATCTTAAAGGTTACCTGTAGGAAAAGAACACAATCGACTGACACTCACCAATGAAATGAGCAGACCAAGGTACTTCCTCACTACAGATACATAAAGCCTTAATCTTTAAATCAATATGATGTGAATTCGAGCCATCCGCTCTCTCCATTGTCTTTCTTTGTTCTTCTAACACCTCGGAGGCCTTGCGATGACCAGCCAGGTAACATTTATCACATTGCGTGCCTATCGTCCCTTTCGGGGCCTGGAGTAATTTGAGATGGTGCATAGACTATGCATCAAGATAATGGTACAACAGATTCAAAATAAGACAGGACTGCTAGCAACACAACCAACAAGGGTTTGATTCTCAGAGAACAATCAAATTTAACTGCTACAGTAAATTACTTTGGATAAAAGCATCTGCCAAATGTAAATGTAATAAATCAAATTTCTGATGTACGCCCACGACATTCGTTTTACACCCGTGACACGTACTTCAACACTACGGACAAACACGGAGTGTGTTACAGATGCCAATGAACACTGTGTAACCGATAATTATGATGTGATGGTTGAAGAGAGTGAGAAATCAGTCACGCTGTGAAGGAGTGGGAGGAGCCAAGAGTCCACGGTTCAACTGAAGCAGTGGACCTTATTTTATCATAATTAACCAGTGAGATGACTAATACAAGCAGCCCTTCAATCCGCAGCATGATGTGTCTGGGCATTTGCATACTGTAATGAATCTCCAAAAAGTAAGAAGGGAATTTATTTTTAAGAATCATTATTTTCATATTGTAATTTGGTCACAAGGTTCCAAAGCATTTTTCAAAGCAAAAACCACTAATGACAAATAATATCCCAAGAGAGAACGGGTGCAAGACGTGCTCCCAGCCTAAATTAAAAATCTGCTTGCTAAATTAAGAGTTCATTTTGTTTTCCATTCAAGAGTTTTCATTTTTCCCTTTTATCTTTACACTTTTTGTTGCAATGAATGGATTTCCAGAACACTGGATGTCATCCTTTCTGAATAACACTAAAAAACTGTGTTTTACACGTCCAGCTGACTATAACTGCTGAATATCACTGTTAGAAATATTTAAAAAATTGCCTCCAAGATCAATGACCTCCTGCAAGAACAGCTTCACGATACAGTCTATGAAACGCTCTTAATTTCTGAAGAACTTGAAGCGGTCTCTCTTCCCCTAAATCCCTCTTAAGACACGGTTGAATTCTGAGAGTCCTCGAGAGCCAGCCTCAGATGAGTCTAAAATAACAGTACAAAGACCGACACACATGTTGTGCCAGGAAGGTTAATTGAACAGGCAATGTATCTCTTTGAAAGGCAAACATACATGAGGGCTTCTGCATCTGTGTGCAGTGAGCCGAGAGTCTGACTGATGTCAACTGTGGTAATGGAGGGACTTTAATGTTTCTGACTGGAGCATCACAATCAAAGCGAATGAAAAACATCAATCAACACTAAATCAATAATTTAACATGTCCAAATTTAATGGTGCATGTTTCTTCTATGACACAAATGAAGGTGTTTTCTTATTGAAACTAGGGCTATAGAGAGTTTTTTATACTCTCTATAGTGCCTATAGAGGCACTTAGCAGCAGGTAAACGAGAGAACAAGCAGAACTTTATCTTCTGCTTAGTTTCCTTAGTCATGTCTATTAAACAATCTGTAATTATAATTGTGTACTATACTTGGTCTCCATATATTCCTGTGCGCTGTTCAGAAAAGTCATGATAAATCAAAAAATAATGATAAATAACCATCTGTGATTTATCACTCTGCATGTCAGTCACACGTCTTCTCCTGTCAAAATAGTGCCCAGGCCTTAAGTTGTTTACTTAAAGGTCTGGCTATAAGAAGCTAGTGCCATCTGTTACTACACTTACAAAGCTGGCAGAAAATAATGAATAAGAAACTACTCACAAAAGACTCATTCTTGCCTTTAAACACAGCCTGAATAGAACATAATGAGACTTTATATAATATCATGCAAGTATAAGATGATGTAGGGGTACTATATAGTGTCATAGTAGGGGGTTACATATGAGGTCACAATTGTTACATAAGTCAAAACAGCAGACAAATCAGTTATTGGGAAGAATATATAGTGCGTTTCTGCTGGCTGTAATGCACCGGAACAAAACACAAATTGAAACATCACATTCTGCATACAGGTGTTAACTGACTGCCTTGTACAACATCCCCAGAGACCTCTTCACAATACCCCGAGAAATGATCTCAGCAGCGTCTGCATTGAGGAGTTGGGCTAAATCCTCGTGTGATTGGACGCTACCCGACAGCTATGCAAATTTCCCCCCTCTTTATGCGAGTGTGGGTAATTAGGCATAGCAAATTGTTCTGCATGTAAAAGAGAACAAAACGGAGAAAGAGCCTCATTTGTGAGATGCTGTGTTGTGGTCTACTCCCCTATTTCCTCTCACCCATCCTCCTTCCCCAATCAAAATACACACCTGTGTGGTGACTGTGGCAATAGACTGGCAGAGACTCTACAAGTGTAATGAGTCTGATTGAGAAACTGATTACATGTAGCTTTTGACTGCAAATATGCAAAACAATTAGTGCTGGATTGGAACTACAATGGCTATCTGTGGGAAATTTCGGTTGGTTCATAAGAATGACCTAATAGATGCCACTGCATGATAAACCAGCGTCATAAAACAATAAACCACCTGAAACAACAAAATCTCAAATCTGTCTGGACAAGCTAACGTGTTCTACAGCAAACACAAAGTAAATGACTCATTTAATGGAGAATGGAACTACTGTAGATCCATATTTACTGTTACAAAATATCCCAAGCATATACGTACAAGTGGACCATTTATGCGATAATGGTTCTGCTCTTATGCAGGAAATGGAAGCACAGAATTCTCCACCTGACAGAAACCTTCCATTTCCACTTATCTCCCTCACGCCAGCAGATTCACCAGCTCTTCTGTCGAGACTGCTGCTCCAGCTGACTCGCCTCGTCTCCATATCACGTACTGCCTTCTCTAAACCGCGCTTTATAATTAACCATCCCCTTGTTGACTCAGCAGTAGAGTTTACATTTAGCAGAATGATGCATATGCCAGTGAGCTTTGTACTGAATGTTCGTTGACTTGAGAATGATTTACTGTATAAATGCTACATGCAGGGAATAAACAGGGGGCTCTTAAAACTTGACTAGCTTTGGTTATTAATTGGATTACCAACATTTAAGAAGGTGCTACATGCAGACATGGGCCTGTATCAGAAAGTCAAAAAACTGTAAGAGGGGTTAACACATCCACGCTCCATTTTCTGCACCGTTGTATTGCTACACCAATGCCAGAGGATCAACATTTTAATTTAGATCCACTGCAAAACATACAATAGATTAATATTCCTGGCAACAATTCTTGTAACAACGCCTAGAGCCCAACAGCAGAGATTAATTAAATAGATTGTGCCATAGAGCAGGACATGTACAAAGAGTCCAGGACACTGTAAAAGAAGACAATTTAGGAACAATTATACATATAATGATATTTTTGAACATATTGAAAATGTTATTGGCTATTTCTTTGTCTTGGGAGACAAGACATTTGAGGTGACTTAAACTGGTCTGAAATAAATGCAAATGTGTTGTTCCATTAGATAATATTTAAATGCCTATTTTAATTTGTTTAAAAAAAAAAGGTTTTATACACTAAAATAATCCTAAATAGCTACATTTCGAATGAATAGATGATGGGAATGGCAAAAACGACTTATTTTTCCTATCAACTATACAATAAACAAATTTGAAATGTCATGTTTTTACATAGTGGTACAACTAGCTCAGGTAGTGGGTCAGGCTGTAACAGCAACACTCACATTTTTAAACTTGAATTAAATTTAGCAAAACATGCATATTTTACAAGAATGGTACAAAAAAAAAAGTTACAAACATTGAATACAATCTGGTCTCCATGGTCTCATTTACTGTAACATCTTTTGTGTAAAACTACTAAAACAATTTTTTCAGCCACGCTGCTCTATAAACTAGCAGTTGTCTTCCGGGATCAATGACCAGTAAATTGTGCTATATTGATAACCTTCACAATCAGCTTACCAGAATTTCATCTGTAGCCAGATAATCTCAAAGGCCTGGTTTCTGTTCCCTCATGTGCTGCTGATAATGGATGAGAAACTAGATTTGCCAGAACACATCTTAAAAATTGTTTGGCCCCTCAATGTCAAAAGATTTAGAATAAATATCAACAGTGACAAACAAGGACTGCTTAGTAGTTCTGATCAATGTTCTGAGAAAAAAAACCCTCAGAGTGAGAGTGGGCCAAACCATCAGGCAGTTTCCCATAAATGACTGTGATTGAAAGGATCTGGTGTCCAGCAACAAGATGCAGAGAAGCCTATAAATGACTGCAGATAACAGTGATGTCAAAACAAACTTAGCTTCCAGCCTCCTACAGCAACACACTTATTTAGAAAAGCACTATGTTTAGAACTGCAACCTTGAATGACATGTTTATTCATGAGTTTCTGTATATTAATTCAATTAGATTTCTTAAGCATTTGTATGTAAATTATGACTTAACTATTTTACTATTACTATTTTTCATATGATTAGCTAGACTTCAAAAGTGCAACATTCTGGAACATAGAATTCTACAACAAATAACAATAACAGTTTAATGACATTTAACAAGTTCATAATTTGACAATGTTACTTTTGCTCTGTGAGATTCTTTAAGAACTAATCAATAAAAAACACAAACACACACAATCACACACACTTGGCATAACATAATGCTAAACTGAGCTAGCTTCAATGAAATGCATAGCCGACCTCAGCTCATATGCAGTTTAGCAAAATAATGACCTCTTAAGTCTCGAAAGTTAATTTCTCAACACAAGTTCAAGAACAACTTGACCTCTCAGCTCTCTGCTCATGCAGGCCATCAAATCTCTTAGTACATATTGTCATAATGGCTCTAAAATGTTACTGTACGGTATGAACCCTGTAGCTACAGTATTTACAGTCTATTCACCTCCATAAGTAAAGCTCTATAAAGCTATACATCACGAGTCTGCTCTGTATGCAGACTCTGCAACAGTGATTTAATAACAGTGGATTGAGAAAGCACTAGTCAAAGATTAGGACAAGATAACAGAAGATTTAAGGGAAAAATGCTTGTTTCATCTTGTTGCCCGGCAACAAAGGACAGCCTCCATTTCATGCACGGCTGCAAAGCATCAGATCCTAACATCACATACATCCAAACATGATGAGCAGCCCCTATTCCACAACTTCCCAGCGATTCCTTGATAACATAGAGAGAAGTTTTATTCTCTGCAGGGTAACATCCAGTATTCAAGCTGCTTTAAAGAAATAAAGGTGGGAGGAGCCTAAATAAACAGCTTTAGTAAAAGGTGACAAAGTTAAAGAGTTTCTAAAGTTATAGCTTTTATTGTGTGTTAATTAGAGTTATGACAGCTTTAGCAGCCCCTGTACAATATATAATAGGTGTAAAGCTAATAGGTTTAGTGTTAATAAAAAGCTTCTTCTAATCCACAGATTATGGAGGGACAGCGGTTTACTCCTGATCATAGAAATAGGCCAATTTGCAGTTTAGTCCAGTACATACTAATTTAACAAGAACATTTGATGGGATTAAACCAGTGCTATTATATTCTCTCCTGACCGACGACTAACCAAGCTAGCGATAATAAGGCCTGCGGTGTTCTTTGTTCGAAATAACAAGGCATTATGTCAACAGCCTCAAAAGCAATATAATAATTCTTAAAAAAAGGATAATCAAGAAGAATTACTTGTTTACCAGCTTTCCTCTCCAACACAAACCTGTGACTTATTACATATAACAGATGCATGTCAATAGAACAAATTCACCGTCCTGACACGTACATTGTTTACTTCCTGTCTGAAGTATCAATGCCCACATTCTCTTACTACAATTATTGATGTAAGTGCTTTAAAGCCACTCGCACCGAAACTTGAAACGGGAGCATCCATGTGCCTGAAAACACACACACAAAAAAACGTTGCACACTGAATAATTACAGACAGGTATTAAAAGCTCTAAACTGCGGCTGCTGTTTGATCCTGGGCTACAACAATGAGAAGAAGGGTTCAAATGAAGGCCGTTGAATTTAGTGGTACTGCCACTAATGGGGTGAATAGCTGTCGTAATAACCTGAAAATGGACGGACTGCACAGGCCAATCTGCTTTTGCTAGAGTTGATAATAGCAAAGCATGACGAATCCCATTGTCTCTGCATCAAGCTGAATAGTCAAATCCAATAATGAGTGTCATTCCATTTATTATTGAAACAGAGGCACAACAGCAGAGTGACTGAATGATTGAAGATAATAAACAGTTATTATTCCAGATGAATGTAGTACAGCGTGAGATGCCTGTTAATTGACCTGTTGTGTTACTAATCACGCATTGGGGAACCAAGCAGGACAGTTTTTTGGACTGGTTTCATGCGTAAGTGTATTTTCACTGTACCATTTTTGCATCCAAACCACGAGGAAAGAGGAAAATAATGTTATTTTACTGACGTGCAGAACAGCGAGGAGTGGAAACGCAGAGCAGAGCCGGATCATTCAGAGCCAGTGTCAGATTTGAATTAGGCTCTCACAGGGATGTGTTGAATATGGATCGAGGTGGAGGTGTGCAGTCTGAAAGGGATTCGGCATTAACTTTCTTTTTGTGCGCCGTGACTCAAGCGTCAGGAGAGTTCTAATTGGCTGAAGTGTAGGTGAGGATGCCGGCTGCCTTAGGCATCGTGAGTTTAGCAGGAGATTTAAATGGGACTACAGGGGCTCTGTGAACAGATGACATTGTAATGTAGTTATTTTGAAACTACATAGAAAACATGCATATTTGATTTGG